>LWCA01001022.1:0-13312 GCA_001642005.1 Intoshia linei | reverse complement strand
TTTACTATCATAGAAACTTATTTTTAAAATGCCAAAACGTGGTAACTTATTATCTGAGTTTGAACCAGGTGTAATACAATCTCTTACCGAAAAAAAGGTGCCTACTGGCCAAATTGCAGATAGATTAGGGAGATCATATAACTGCATAAAAAATTACCTTCTGAGAAGTAAGACTTACACTCGTGGAGGTGGAAGACCTCAATTATTGGATGATAGAACGAAAAGACATATCTACCTTGAACTTATAAAAGATGATTCTCCTACTGCAGCACGTTTAATAGCTGATTTGAATCTCAATGTCTCAAAAGATACAGTGTACAGGTAATATATATAATTATATTATCAAAAAAAATTAAATTTTTAGCTAGAAATGGTTACAAATATGTCCCATATTTTAAAGCACCATTATTGTCACCACTTAATAAAAATAATAGATTAAAATGGGCAAAGAAAACGCTATTAAAATTAACAACAAAAAAATTGAACTTGGAACAGGTAACATTCTTAGACGAAAAGATATTTTTACTCGACGGTCCGGATGGATGTCGAAAATATTGGACAAAACACAATGAGATTTGAAAATTTTTCGGAAAAAAACTATTCTCAAAAAGCATTGTGGTATGGGCAGGAATATGATTAAACGGTACCACATCTATTTATTTAACCGACCAAAATGTAAATTCAGATGTATATATAGACATATTGACCAAATCCTATCTTCCTTTTCATCAAAACGATTTTATGATGATGCAGGACAACGCCAGGATTCATGTTTCAAAAAAAGTATGGGGTATATACGTGAAAATAACATACAAGTTCTTGATTGGCCACCATACAGTCCTGATTGCAATCCCATTGAGAACCTTTGGGCTATAATGGTTCGTCGACTATACCCTGGAACTAAAGTGTATCATAATAATATGGAATTAAGGCAGAAATTAAATGTATATGGGATGCCCTTGACATACAGGAAATAAAAAAATTGGTAGAATCATTTCCCTCAAGATTAATCGAATTGTTAGAAGCAACAGGAGGAAATATAACCAAGTATTAAAATGGTTGTTATATATAAATAAATTACCTTTTTTGTATAGTTTTGAGACACATATTTCAAAGTTTAAATTTTATTTTCTGCATACATATAAAATAAAAATTTATTTTATATTAATTAGAATTTAAGTCAATACAAATATATAAAATTTTCTATTTAGATTCCCGATGTAAATGCATTAAAAATTTGCAAATTTACAAACAATTCAAATTTAATCATTGCTGGTTCCAAAAGTGTTTTAAAAATTTACTAGGCTATTTTTGAATTGTGAAATATTCATCAATTGTAGTACATTGTAGTCAATATTAATTATTAAATTTTAATTGTGTAATGTTTATTGTAACAATAATCTATACATACAATTATTTACAGAATTTTTATTGCAAATTTCAAAATCAATACTTTAAATTTTTTATAACAAATAGCAAATAGCACATTTCAAAATGACTTCATGATGAATACTTTAGAGAAAAAAAAACAAAATATGGGTGTCACTAAATAATAAAATAAAATTAACTGCTAACACTAAGAGTCTTTCACCATAGAGACAAAAATTATAGAATATAAATAAAATATGTCTGATCTGATGATTTTTATTGAAATAATTAACAGTCCCCGTCACCTTAAATTACAGTACTCTTTAAAACTCGTTTTAAATTAGAAATTTCTAGTGCCATATGAATTATATAATTTAGTACTATCATTATAACACAGCACAAATACAACTTCGACGTTTTTTTACATTTTAATAGTTATTGCGTTAACGTACATATAATTTTAATATAAATTAGTTACAGTTAGACCTGTTCATGGTTTGGTTCAGAACCATTTAATCGGTTTACTAGCTTGGTTTAACCATTTAAATTTATATTTATTTATTTTATAAGTTCATCTTAAATAAAAAGATGTCCAAATCTCGATTCGAACCCAGCCACACGCAGAATACAATTGTGCGACTATAACCACTCTGTCAGTTAGATATCACAAGTGAGTTATATCAAAAGTATAAGTAACGATAGAGCAACATTAAAGTAACCATCGTTAAACTTACTTCACTCTAGAATGAATATATTATGTTAATTTATTTTCTACATGAAATATAATGTTTGGTATATAACTTTCTAGTAGTATGCTATCGAATTTACTGCTAGTACTTAATATCATTATCTCGTTACTCAATGTACTTATAACTTCATTTTTATGGGTTATACACCCGATTACGCCACTGTATATATTTGAATAAAATGAAAATAAATTTATTAAAGATAAATGGTGTAAACCATTTACAAACCAGAATATAAACTAAACCATGAACAGGTCTAGTTACAGTCACTACAATTTTGGTTTGAACTTTTTTTATTAAAAATTATTTAAATTAAATTAAATTATAAAAAATTATTTTAAACGCGTTGGATTGGTTTAATTAGTTGATTGTTAATTATAGTTGCTTTCATTATATTTCTTGGCAATTAGTATTTGTGCTGTAATCTCCTGCATTATTTATATTTTTATAAAAATTTGTGGATTGTTTCATTTATTATTTTAGAATCTAATTTTATAACGCTAGTGTATGTCGAGGACTATAAATTACCCTGAGAAGTATCACTTAACCCTGAGTCCTGAGTTGAATTTAAAAACCCGAATTGTCAGGGTGAAAATAACGCAGTTGGCAACCCTGCCAACTTCTGATCTATCCGAATCGTATTACAGAACACTATTATTAATCGGTGCTCTGTCCACTAGGGGTGTTCCAAAATTTTATAAATTAGGTTTAATTACTAATAAAGTTGCGTGATAGTTTTATGATAATCGTGACAAGAAGAAAAATTTTTAGTGGGAAAGAGCTTGCCATTTCATAAATTTCATACAAAAATGTTCTACAAAAACTAAAATATAATTTTATTTACTGGAATATTACGATGAGATGATGTAGTTATGTTTTGAGTGGTAATGTGTTGTTCGGCATGTTTGGTTGTTCATTTTGCATTTTTAAATTTAATTCTACCTCCTTTACTTATTATTTTATAGATGTTTAAAGTTCTTTTCATTTAATAAAAATTATCATTTTTCATTGATAAAAATTTACACTAAAAACAAAAATAAATGAGGTAAAATTGAATTTAAATGCAAATGCAAAGTGAATAACCACACATGACGAACAACACAAGACCACTCAAAACATAACTACATCATCTCATCGTAACATTCCAGTAAATAAAGTTATATTTTAGTTTTTGTAGAAAATTTTTGTAAGAAATTTTTAAAATGGCAAGCTCTTCAACTAAAAATTTTTCTTCTTTTCACGATTATCATAAAGCTATCACACGCAACTTTATCAGTATTTGGACCATGAAATTTCGACAAAAAGTATAAAAAATCACACCCCTACTGTCCATATTGTGCTTTGCGGTTGATAATATTGTAATAACCATAATTACGAATCCAAAACTGGTAAAGTTACAAATTCAAAATAAAAATTCATTGGAAACTAGTTGGCGCAAAAATATTATTTTTAAAAAGTATTAACAAGTAACCAACAATAAATTTACCAACTCTATTATTGAATCTATAAGATGATGCGTAAAAAAGTAAATGTCACAAAAAACGCATCAATAAACACTACTCTATTAAAAAAGGATCCACGTCCAATATACGATAAAAAATTTAAAGAATCGTGTATTGACCAATTACTTCAATTTTTAAAAATGAACAATTACATTGGAAATGTTACCAAAAGATCTTTAATGTCTCCAAGTTCAATGGAATTTTGTCGAATATTTTTATTTTTAATAAATTACAATAACACGGACTATATGTTTACTTTGGATCAGAAAAAACCCAATTGGGTTGACGATTTAATGGACATTATAATTTTATTCAGTTATCCTTATCCTTTAAAAAAATCAATCTTTGTATCAATTGGATCGCCTCATGCGTGGCCACAAATTTTGGCATTTTTCATGTGGTTGATAGAAATATATGAAAAGGATATTCCAGACATTGATGTGGTTTCAGATTTTTTTCAACAACATGAATTTATTATGGACCAAATTTTATCTGATACAATCGACGATAATCAACATGAACAATTGATTGATAATTTGATTAATGCGAATCAAGTCATCACAAATTTTTTTTGTGCAAAGTCTTATTCTCATTTTATGGAAACTAATGAAATTAAAACTAATATCGATATAGAAAAATGCTTTGGAATTTCTAAATTGAAGGAACAAATTCCGAGTAAATTTATATTTTTTATTACATTTGTGTTTAATAAAGATTTTAAACAGTGGGATTTTTTAAATACATGATTAAGATTTTTAGGGTAATTTTTTTTTTGTTATAGATGTTTATGTACTACCCAGGGTTCACTAGTTCACCAGTATTGTGTTTTACTAGGTTTTGGTATACTGGAGAAACGGTAAATAATGCAGAGAAATAATGGAGAAAATGTTATTTTTAGTGAAAACATTTCATGGGTCCCCTTAAAAAATTTTTGCTATTTTTAAAATTAACTGTCAATTTGACGAAATTTAAATGTAAAATATAGAATTAAAAAAAGAAATACAAGAATCTGAAGAAAAATACAAAAAATACTCATCAATGGTTGAAAATACGAAAAAAAAAACAGATTACCTTTTAGAACGCAAAAACCTTGTCAATATTGCCGATAAACATTTAATAGAATTGAAAGAATGTAAAAAAGCGCGACATGATGCATTTATATTAAAACGAGAAGAATGTAATAAAATAGAAAAGGAAATAGATTCAATGAACCAATATATCGATGAAAAAAACGAGATATTATCCAGCCAAACAATGAATAGAAAAGAAAAGGAAAAACTAACTGAAAAATTGAATGTTTGCCTAGCTCGTGAAGAAGCCATTTATAATATAAAATTAGAAAAGGAAGAAATATCTAAAAAGGTTCAATTGAAACTTGCTACAGACCGTAAAAAATGTGATGAAATTTTAGCTAGTTGTCGTCAAAATTATTATTCAATTATCATGTTTTGTAAAAAAATTGGAATTGAAGCAAACCAGGATGATATTTTTGATAGAGCGATTCTAATCCAACACAAAACTTATGATATTGATTGTATCCTTTCTGATATTTGTATGAAAATTAAAAATTATAAAAATGTATCGCAAAAAAAAGTTGAAAATATGAATTTAAAAATTACATCTTTTAAAAATCAATTGAATCAACTCGAAGAAATGTATGTAACAGAGTCCAAAAACCTGGAGGAAGAAACTAATAAAATTAATGACATAGAGTCTAGATTTGATAATTATCTTACTACCGTGGCAAAAAAGTGTGAAATCTTGGGTCCTAAAATGGCAAAAATTGAAAAATACTGGTCATCTAAAAATGCAACCCATATTAAACAGTCCATGATTAATCATGCGATTACCATTAAGAAAAGGAATTTAAAATTAAAACAAACACTCAAATTACATGAAGACAAGTTGGAAAGTGTTAAAAACGAATATATTCTAGTTATGAAGAAATTGACTAATTATTGCAACAATTGTAATGACATACAAACCCAAAAAATTGAAATTCGCAAAAAATATCATACCCAATTGTCTCTGTATTTAAAAAGTTTATTAAAATAAAGTTTACATTATTTTGTATTAAATAGTTTCATGAATAGTGCCGAGACTTTGGAAGGATACGAATGTATATATTATTAGGGTGTATAATATTTATTTAGATTTGGATCACACTGCCGACGTTCAGTAATTTACATTTGTTTGATTTTGTATAGTTTTTACATTTATAGACTTAAAGCATGTATGTTTTGTTAAATAATTAGCTAACAGGTTATTGTAGGGGGTCCAAATATATCTGTGGCTTTTCAACAGGTTAATTACTTTTTATTTTACTAAACTACACTAGTGCGCCCAAGCCATGTTTAATTACATTACACCTCTTGAATTTGTTCATGTTCAACAGGATAAATTAATTGTTGCTCAAGGTTTAATTTCTGGCGTTAATTTCAATTCTAAATAGGAGAGGACATGGATTCGCTTTTATATAATTTTATGGACGAATGTCTATTTTCTTTCTGTGATGATCCTTATTTTATTACAAAGGTAAATTATAAAGTGCATTTTTAGAGATTTTTTATATTTATTTCATTTTTAGATTGTTAACATTACAAAGTTTGATGATATTAATTTCAATATTCAAGCTACCTTGTATTTTCATAATTTATTTATTTTTTAATATTGTATTCAAGATCTGGAGAAGAATTTAGCCTTGAAAAACATGAACAGGTATATACTAATGTGGAGTAATTTTTAATGGTTAAAAGTGACCTGTAAATCTTTGTATGAAATTTAATAAGTTGATAACTTTTCTATGGATTTGTAGGTTTGCACGTTAATTTATGCATTTCAATAGGGAACAGAAGTAAAAGCCATTACATACTCAAAATTGACAATAATAAGAAAACCTCAAGAATGTACAGTATTTGTCATAATTGATATATAAATAAATATTCACATTTAATTACTACATACAGGTTTTAGTACAGTTTAAGATCGCTAAATAAATAGGTACCAAAGATAGAGGCTATGAAAAAGAAACTATTGATTAGTATATCATTTCTTATTTTAACAGTCTTTTTATTTTCTTTGTATAATTCCAATAGATAAATCTAAAAATTAAAAATAAATTAAAGCAATTACTATAATAACTGATATACTGATACATATGTATAACCTAGGAACTTTAATAATATAAAAGAAAGAAAAAATTATTTCAACGCCATGTTTAAAGGAGTGACTAGGTTATAATATTATATTGATGTAATCCAGTGGTTGGCTAATTTTTTTTAACACCTGTATGCAGGTCCTGCATACAGTGCCCGACATAAGTCTTAGGAACCCAATTCTAATTAATTTAAACACTCCTGGTTCATGACTTAAGACATTTTATTATACCATATCTAGTGTATGATGAATAACAAATATTTAACAACCCTAAAAAAGTAAAAACTATAATAAAAAATTTAATAATTAATGAAATATAAGTATTTTTAATTAAAATTGCAAAATTCCGAGCGACATAAGTCTTAGGCATCTATAAAATAATACAATTCATGATGTTAATTAAATGAAAATATTAAATAAATATATAAAAAGCTTTAGTATAATTCCGATGCTAGTCATTTTAAGTTAAAATTTAACGGAATTTTTGTACTTCAGAAAAATTCAGTCCGTCAATCATCAATTTTTTCCTTTAAATAGAAATTAGCCTATACCATACTATCCGAAAAATAAACTCAAATTTATAAATTAGCATATTGTAAACCGAACATGGATATTTACTCAGCATGATTGTAACAACTTGTAATGTATATTTACACCATTAAATGTTTAAATTAAAATAGTTGAAGTATCAATTAAAATAAATAAAATCGATTAAATGTAGAGCACAGGTTCCCAAAGTAAAGTAAATAGTAATTTATATATGTACATTAGAGTGTCCCAATTTAACATTTTTGTTTGAAATTCAAAAAGTATTTTTGACTGTATGTCCTATTTTGTATACAATGTAAAATGTCGCTTTTAATTTATAGTTTAATCGTAATTTGGTCAGACAAAGTACGAAAATTTTATTTTAAAAAAAAATAATAAATTTAAACGAATATAAGTTTATTTTCATAGATTAAAAGTCAGTATTTTATAATATTAAAAACATAATGTATCTTTATAGTCGTATAATTAGATAAAAATTCATTCTAAATTTTTTTATACACTTTGTTCCAATTTTTCATCATATTAAATAGTCATAAATTTAGCTACAGTTAGATAATTTAATAGCAATTCTGCTTCTAATAAATCCCATTCTGCAAATGTTTGAAATCTGCAAGTAAACCAACATTTAGACCAAACATTTGCTATAAAATCACAAATTTGTTTCATCTCTGGTGCTCTATCCACATTTAAGATGTATGATTTCAATGCATATAATGCTTTTGCATTTCAACAAAAATGTTAAATTGGGACACTCTAATGTACATATATAAATTACTATTTACTTTACTTTGGGAACCTGTGCTCTACATTTAATCAATTTTATTTATTTTAATTGATACTTCAACTATTTTAATTTAAACATTAAAAGGTGTAGTATTTAATATAATATAATTTAAGTTATTTCTATCCCTCTACATTGTAGAGTCTATAACTTTAAAATAATAGTCAATGATATGTCCATAATCCTTAGAACAGTCCTGCTACACGCAGTTATCGCGTTGTATGAATGAATTTTCTGTAGAATCAGTCGCTTTTAAAAATTAAAAACAGTACGTAATATTATATTGAAAAGGATCTCATCACCAATATACTATAGTATAAAATGAGTAAAACGTCTGGAATAGAACAATGCATCCCTCCAAACATCTGTAAAAAAGTAATTTGATTAATAATTCAAGTGTTCCAGCATCTGCTCGTTATAGCAAAGTAATGATTTTAAAATATGAAAACCATTAAAATGTACTGACAACAAAGAATTGTGAAAAATTAAAATTTTAATTCATACTAAAATTTAAAAAAGCAATTAAATAGTTAACGCGCATGACACTCCATTCATTCACTAAAATGTGAAGTCTTGTATAAAATATTTAAAATGTATAATCAATCAAAAAAAACAATTACCAAACCACCATTGCTATCAATCCATTGTTCCAAATAATTTTGATAATATTTATTGGTGTATTTAATAATTTCATTGATAAAATCAACAAGATCATGAAAAATTAAACGTTG
Organism: Intoshia linei; assembly: GCA_001642005.1. Taxonomy (NCBI): domain Eukaryota; kingdom Metazoa; phylum Orthonectida; family Rhopaluridae; genus Intoshia; species Intoshia linei. Next base: position 4,479 of record LWCA01001022.1, on the reverse strand, counting down.
AATGACAAAGGTAGAAAATGATATCAATGCAATAATTCGACCAAAATTAATTCCATCCAAACTAAGTCAATTTATATAATTCATAAACATTTAAAATTACAAAATTTCATCAATGACGGTAGAAAAACTAGAAACTAGGTTGTCTAAGGTTTTAATATTGTTGCATTTATATTGATGAAATACACATATAATTTTTTCATATTCTTTATAAATATCCAAAACATTATGACAGTTGAATTCTTTGGTAATTTTAAAGAGAAGGTGAGAAATGTAATCGTTTTTGACATTGTAATGTAGAGATTTATCAAAAGTACTAATTTTACAACCATCATTTGTACTTTTTAATTGATCAATGGAAATACTGTTTAAGTAATTGTTTAAATCTATACCATAAAATAGCATGTTTAATTTTTTAATAGTGAATTTTAAATTTTTTCTAATTATGAATAAAAATGCAATTTGTATATGCAAAGTAGTATAAGCTAAATTAAATGATTCACAACAATTGTTAGCTCCATAATTAATATTGTTATGGATATAATACATTATATTTCAGTCATATGCAATCAGTCTATGCGTGCAAACTCAATGCATTACTAAGCTCGTTAGATTCTGTAGCAATGTGTTTTGACTATTACAGTGCGTTTGCCTTGACATTATCTTTATAGAAATGACCTAATTATTGTTATTTATTGATAACTTGAGCATTCGCTTACAACGACATTGATACATTAGTTACATACTATTATTGTATTTCTATTTGATAATTTAGTACTTTTTTAGTTTTGTTAATTTTTAAATTTGCTTGCTTATTTGTAAATTGGGAAATTAGATTAATTTGATCACCTAATTTTTTCAATTTTATAATTTAAACTTATCAACTTTGTTCCAATCTAATTTTTTGTTTTCTATGCATTATATTTGAAACTCGTATTTAGATTAAATTGTATGCATTTTTGGTGAAATGTCAAATTGAAAAATAGACAGACAGACATTATTAAACAGTCACATTCCACAAATTCCAAAATTCTAAAATGTTTCTATTTAGTCTTTTATAGACCGTAAATAATAAATTCATTATAATTATGCGGGTTCAAAGTGAAAATTCCTATTTATAAGTTTTTTTATTTTTAATTTTGGGCAAAATTTTTGTTTGTTTAAATTTAGAAAATGTTTACAATTAAATTTTTATTACACGTTTGCACATGATTCTAGAAAAAATATTTTGTAATCAATTTTTCAAAACTAAAAAATTTTTAAGTCTACAATTTTAATCGCTACGCGCCAAGTAATAAAGTTTTTGCACTGCATTACGAGTAAACTAAGTACAGTGGTACAGTATAGTGTAGTTATAGAAATATTTACCTCACTGCCGGCTAACCGACATGAAACTACATCAAGGATGATCAATCTGGGCGATATCACTCATGTTGAGCGATTTTTTAATATTGGAGACGAAAAACAAATAACAACAAAGGAGATAAAGATTACTCAGTATTACTTAATTTCACGTAGTATTATCAAACTTGTTACACCATTGACCGATTATTCTATGTAACTACATGTATGTAAACTCATTAAAATGGATATTTCTTTCCGAAATTGTATGAAAGGATAGGACAGTTTCTTCAACAATTTAACTGATATATACCATCAAAATAACTAACAAAAAAATTATCATCAATATGGTTAATCTTTATTATGGATGGTCAGAAATGGTAGCAGTAATAGAAATTACAGCTGAAACAGTTTGTAATGCAATTTGTAATTGCATCATTTTACGATATCGCACGCCAAATGAGATGCAAACTAATCAAGGTAAAAAGTTTGTGTCAAAATTAATGACAATGATGTGTTCTACATTTAACATAAAAAAATCTGTCTCTTTGCTTTATTCTTTTATTATTGATATTAAACTATTATAATATAATTATATTATACTTTGTGAACATGAATTAAAAATTTTACTACTTCATACTAAGGTAAGGTGGATATTCTTAGGTAATTTCATTGGAAGCTGTGATGGATTCTTAATTAGCAGGAATTTGGGAAACGGAGGTTGATAGTGTTCCACATACATTTTGAGAATAAAATATGATCCAAAGCTAAAGAAAGGTTGAGAATCACTGAATTAAAGTAAACAGACCCTATATGTATAGTGGGGTGTTTCAAAAATTTGAAAATTTTCGAGTTTTTCTTAGCCTTAATTAAAATTAAGCTAGTATTTATATTTAGAGTACTCTGTGACTTTTATTTTTTCGTAAATGTTAGTGGTCGAGTTGCGCACTCCAAATAAAGATTTTATTAAAAACTATTAAAAAATATTTTATTATCTGAATTCTCATTGGTTGATATATCAAAATTAACAACAAATATGAATATTACACGAAATATCTTTATTTTTGATGAATTTTTTAAAGTTAAACAGAGAACGACGTCGAACAGAGGTGTAACACTTGTAAGACACACAAATCCAATTAGAAAAATATAACAATGCCCAGTTAAGGGTTTTTTTAATCTTAATTTAAGAGAAACTAAAATTTTTAATAATAAACGAAAACCCATTATACCTAATATAACTTAAATACACTATAAATCAACTTTGTATTCCTATTCTAATAATTAAAAATATGTTAATAAGACAATTTTTGATTGTAATTATTTATCTATTCTAAATTAAATTGGAATAGTCTAGATTCCTGTCTTTCAAAATAATATTATAATACAGTGTACTACGACATAGTTGACAATCTAAAATATGTTATTAAAATAAAAAAACCAAAAGTATAGATGAATTTGTCAATTAGCAAGGATCAACTTCTAATACACATCGAGAATTAGTTCTTTTCTTAAATTTGAAATATTTGTGGAGTGATCTTATAAAATATTTAGCCTTGAGATGACCGCTCAGCTACCTCATTTGTCAACAGTACGTCCAATTTCGGTTCAGACGTATATTTGCGTTTATTAAGAAAAAAAATGCATTTTTTTCCTTTTTAATAGACATATTTAGTTTTTCGTACATTTTTAAATGATGTATTATTGATACACATTTTCTCATGCATCAAACCAAATATTTAAAACAAAATTACAACATTCTTCCAAACCTATGTTTCTAAAACCCAAAATATATGCCATTTATGCTAAATTAGCGCGGATGTTCTATCTGGCATTTGACATATTTGGTAATTTCTTCCATTTAATTTTAACTTTTTTTTCAGTATTTTATAGGCATTACACAGGATTTCTAATTCAGCTTAGTCATCGATGTACCAATTTCCACCTTTTAGTATATCAATTTTTCTTATGTAGAATTTTCCATTCCAAATTAACCATAATACAAATTCATAATTAATATTTGAACTGATAGCGTTAGAACACAAAATTTCAATCATATATATTTTTAACAATCTATCTAAAATATGGCGCTGGCAGCCATAATATTAAACATTTTAATTGAATACGTTATCATGTAACATTTTTATCACCCTATTTTCCTTCTGTATTGACGTTGCATGTATTGCATATAATCATGTAAATATTTTCTACTACATTATACATTTCAATGGTATCTTTTATAGCACAAAATTGTGGCTGCAATTTCAATTTTTAAATGAATTGAAAATACATAAATTAATTTAAATAAACATCAATTGGAATGCTTCCATTTTCTTCGCATTGGACATATATCACCAATTACTCAACTACTTAATTTGACAAATTTTTACATCAACGACCATCAAAATTTACACGCATTTTTTTATCCAATATTGCATTATTTATATTTGTTATTTAATACTACTCATTTTACTTTAATTATTGAAGACTTAGATTCAATTTAATTTACACTCTAAATGAAAAATATGTATAAATTATATAAATATTATACAAAATAAACTATAATATACATGTATAAATTAATATTAAGTTAAAAACTTTAAACGTCGTGCGCAACTCAACCCCACAATTTTTGCAGATTTTAATGCTGACATAATGTTTTTAATTATAATACTAGACTAATTTTTACTAAGGCTAAAAAAGATTCTATTACGTGAAACACCCTAATGCAGGGGTGCACAAAATTTACTTCGACATTGAGAAAGTTTCTCTAAACTTAAATTTTAGGTCTAATAAAATAGTTTCTTTAAATTTTAATATCGGCAAGTTTTAATTAAAATTAATCCTTAATTCACTTATATAAATTAACACGATATTTGTCATTTATCTTAATTGGAATAAATAGCAATAGTAGGATTAATGCAGTGCTTCTAATGTAGGTGACTCGTCAACGCAAGGGGTGAATACGAAAATTGAAATCATTGTAGGCTCATCTACAATTTTCAAAATATTTCAATTAAATCATCCAATTTAATATAATCTTATGAGAAAAAACCAAAATTTTAACAATCTTTAATTTATAATTTAATTTTTATGAAAAATCCCATTTTACTAAATTTTTAGATCAATAATTCTTCTGAC
>LWCA01000041.1:0-68127 GCA_001642005.1 Intoshia linei | reverse complement strand
AGGTATATCGATGAACTTCATGATACACGATATATTTTCCAGCATGATGGAGCATCATGCCATAGATTACGAATGACAAACAACTCTATCAAAAACGGATACCTAAATACGCTTGATAGTTGGCCCCCACAAAGTCCAAATCTTAATATAATTGAGCATGTATGAAGTATACTTAAGATAAATGTTTCAAAAATTAAACCAAGAAATTTGGAACAACTTTGAACTGTTACAAGGGAAGAATTTTATAAAATACCCGATGAATATATAAAGAATTTATTTAAGTTTTTACGTAGAAGAATAAACTCTGTTATTGGTTCAAATGGTAGTAATACCAGATATTAACAATAATAAATTTCTTTTTTAATTTTTCTTCGAAAATGTTGCATTTGATTCAGAAGTGCCTAAAACTTTTGCACGGTCATATTTTAACAATTTTTTGTTTCTATCGTTTCAATGTACATTTTACATATTTTGTTAATCGGTACATAATTATCTATGAATTTTAATCACTTGAACAAAATTTTAAAAAGATTCGACATAAAGTTATCTTAATATAGCCGTTTAAAGGGGGTGCCTAAAACTTTTGCACGGGTCGGTAATTATGTTTTTATTATTAATTATTATTAAAAGTTAAAGTTATTTTGTATATAATATAGTATATATTAATATACAATCAAATATTATTATTAGTTGGTGTTAAATAACGATGAAACATTGGATAAATTGTTATATAAAGTATTCAAATCTGCTATTGTGTATGATAAAATCACAATTCTTGCCATTGATTTAGGAAAAATTAAACTAATGGATACTAACAAATTGAAAGAATTAAGTCAAAAATGTAATTTAATTTTAAACATTTTGATAAATAAATAAATTTTAATATGTAGGCAATATGGTAGATTTAATTTCAGAAAACGAGTTGATAGTTATATATCGGTTGGTTTGTACAAATGAAAACAGAAAAGTCAGAACTGGGAAGTCATTATTTTTGGATTTTAAAGAAAAACTTAATATAAAATTAGCACACTATATCAGAATAATTGCATTCCATAAAGGTGAACTATAATAATATACTGTTAAATAAATGATTAAAACAGATAGTGCCATACAAACGGTAATAAATATACCAAATACATGGATGCAATTCAACTGTACAAATTTGAATATAGAAAATTTGAATAAAATACCGCATGATATTTTTAAAAAAATGAAATTGAGTGTAATAATATAAAAATTATTATTTAATTATAATTAGAATGAATTAACAAAAATTTTAAAAATGAAATTTGCATCTAAAATTAAAATCATTCTTATAAATTTAATAGAAAAGACTCATGTATTTTTTGATAAATTACTAAACAATTTTAAAATCCCATTGAGTTGTTTGCATCTGTTCAGTTATACATTATTATTGGAATTGGACAAACAATTTAGACGACACACAGTAACATATTATGTATTATTTTCAATATATTCAAGGAAAAAAAAGAAAAAATCTATAAAGTTGTTAAAACTGTTAAAGATTGTGAAATTTGGTTATTAAACAGATATGATTTATTAAAGGAAACGAAAAGGAAAAAGATCACCATTAATAACCAATTTGAAAAATTATTTGAAGAAATTGATATTGAAAGGACTAAATTGAACCAAGTACCAATTTTGAATCACCTATTTTATAAACGATTTATTATTTTAGATTAGATCTGAGTGTGATACGTTGGATAAATATATATCTATTCAAAAAAATGAATTGGATAAATTAAATCAAGTTTTTAATACAAAATTTTCATCGGTATTACTTTCGATTAATTATATTAATATTAAATTAATATTAGACTGAACCATTTTATCTGGCTTCAAAAGAAGCACTAAATGCATTAAAATTTGATGCCACATTCGAACTAAAAACTTATATAAAGCCACCAAAAGATATTGTTGATTTAATGAAAGTGTTATGCTTGATGTTCAATAAATCTGAAACGTAACCATTTTTTAAATTTTTTAATAACATCATTAATTCTAGACTGGAAGAAGCGCTATCACTATTAAAAGATATACATTTAAAAGACAAGATGATATACTACGAAAAGGAAAAAATGTCGGATAAAGTATACAATTCTTTACAGTCTCAAATTAAACAAAAATATTTGGATTACAACTACATGCGATATGTTAGTTTGGCAGCTTCAGATATTTGTCGTTGGATTCATGGGACATATAAATATGCGTACGTTTTTAATTTTACATGTTTATATGTTTCATAGTTATATTTTTCGGGGGACGCGACAATTGAAAGATAATATTCATAAATATGAAATATTAATTGTTAACCAAAAAAAAATTATGGCTATACATCGAACTGAAGAGAACAAGTGTATAATGGTAATTCAATCCAACATAAAACAGCAGAAATGTTTGAAAGAAAACGCTAAAAAAATGGCAGATAAAATTGAGGTGAACTAACCGTAATCTTATATAAATTAAAATATTAGAATCTGAATGAAGAGTTAGAAATGTCAACAACTTATAGATTAAATATAGAAAAAGTCAGAGATATATTTTTATCAACAGAAAAGTTGGACAAAGTTAGTATTGGTAATATAGATGAAAAGATATCCACTGAAACGTCTCAAACCGGTACATTAATTTTGTTCAACAAATATTTGTTGGAATGTGTCAATTTTGCAGCTGGGTTGAGTTATATAAATTATTTTACTGATGAATCAATATTCAGCAAGTATTTTTTATTTGTTAAAGATTTTATTTTGTTGAACCTAACACCAAATAATAACAGTGTTTCGACTTTAAAAAAATCAATTCAACCACAAATCAATGGAAACGATGCAATAAGAAAATATGCATTATATAGCTCAATTGAAAAATTGAACTTATTAGTATCCTCAGAACCAGTATGGTGGAAATGTCCACATTTTTTCTTCATATCATATGCGAAAATTGAAAAAGTTAACGAAATTGTTAAATATACAGATAAGGCATTACCCATTTCCATTATCTATGATCCAGAATATATAACAAAGAAAATAGTGGCAGCTTATTGTAATCAAAAATACAAAGATTTTAAATATAATATAAGAGAAACCGATTATTGTTCAAAAACTTTTTTTGGAGATATGGATAAATTTCTGCAATACAACGAATTAGGTATTATAATTGTAAATGTTAAAAATAATAAATAATTGGTATCAATTTCGTGGTAGACCGCGGATCTCAAGTTTTATTATCAAAATATACAAAATTACAAATTAAATTAAAGTTAGATTATATTTATAAATATAATAATTTAGGTTAACAATAATTTTTCTGAAAGGGTTAAATTTTTTCCGAAAGTAGATTATGTAATTGGTACGGTTCGTCTTTATTTTAGAAATAAATATTATTACATACATAAAATTGATAACGCCTGTTGTATATATCCAACATATTTAGATGGTTTCTTATACCACTATCTTAAAATATACGAACATAGCCAACTGAAAAATCTTAAAAATTTTATTTTGAACAAGATTGAAGTGTCAATATTTTAACAAAAGACAAATTTTTTATGTTTAAATTTATTTTTAATAATAAATATTTAAATTTAAGGAAACTGGCTGATATGTGGCACTAAGATGATAAGCTAGCGTTTATATGAAATTAACAGGAGGGAAATATTTTTGAGAACCTGTTATCAATATATTTATTTTAGATACATTTTTGATTGTACACAACACTAGCGCTAGTCGATTTAAAGATTTTTCTTTTGATTCAGATAGTTTTGATAGTGTGAATATACGTTGTAAAAATAAAACGTATACAATTCCAAAATCAAAAATTTCAATATATTTAGTATATAATCGAGAACTAAAAACCATAGGTAAGTGAATAATATATTTGTATTATAATTATATTTCAGAAATGCACAGCTTGTTTCAAAAATTATTTTACATATACAATGTTAATTACATCAATTTAAAAGCTGAAACTGATTATATAAATTCTCATTTATTTACAAAAATTATTAATTTATTTTCTGGGGAACTTTATAATTTACACAAATCTATAATTGGTGATAAACTGAGGACTGATTTACGCATAAAAAAAATCAAGGTATACATTTTTATTTCATATATAAAATATGGTTTTAGGAGGAAATAATAAACAACATCATTAAACACTCAGAAAATCTAATAAATGACTGCAAACAAAACAATGTATTAGCACAACATTTTGTAGATTACGTACGTCTTTTGAATATGAAACAAGTATTAACATCGATGGAAAATAAAAAACTTAAGGAGACAACGTCTAATTACAAAAGTGTTGTGAAAGCAGCATCGTATATTTATCAACTAGTATTCAAAAGCAAAAATTATGATTTCATGTTCAATTACAATACATTCTTAGATGAATTTGATGTAGTTATTTCCGAATGTAAGTCATTTTATATTCAATCAACCAAAATGACTCAAAACCAATTGTATATTTTACACGAAAATATAAATCGAAGATTTGCTCCATATATTTACAACTATTGTATAGAAATGTCTACTTTTACTCACGAAATTAACCCCAAAATTATAGAAGAACATATTTTTAATTTGAATTGTGAACAAGGAGATTTTAAAAAAAAATCAAAAACAGATACAATAAAATCTAATAAAGAGAATTGTTGGATATGCTGGAAGTATCTTATTGATGACGAATTTAATCAAACAGTTAGAATAAAACCTTGTGAACATGTTATTAATCTCTTGGATAGTAACCTGGAAATTCATCAAGTTAACGTATAATTAAAAAGTATCTCATTTATTTATTTTTAGTTAAATTCAATCACATCTTTTGTTTTACCGGACAAAATAAACAGTTTAGTATGTCGTTTAATATATTTAAAAAGCATATTAAAAAATGGCGAAATGGTACTTATGAATTTTCCTTTAAAAAATTAAAAATTTAGTATTTGCAATATATTGGTCAATATTATAAAAATAAAATGTTATTATTTAACATTACAAATTCGGAGGGAGCGTGGATATTAAATTTTATTGACAAAAATTATAAAGTCCCTTATATTATATATTCCGGTAATTTTTCAGTTTTCAATTTGGTAATTGTTTTTAGATGCATCAAAGCATGAAATGTGTCAAAAAATTATTAAAAGATTGGCTTTTAATAGAGGAACATCCGTTAAATTTGTTTATCTCACTGAACATCAAAATTGTGTAAAAGAAATATATTTGATTTTGGAAAAAGAAAAGCAAATGAATATTTGGCTATTTTGTATATGCATAGACCAAAAAGCTATAAGCGAAATATCGACTCAACTTCTTGGAAAGGTATTTTTATTTATTATACTATCTATATAAAATTTAGTTATCTACAAGCTTATCAAGCGCATCCGTTAAATTTAAATTTGGATTTATATCAAAATATTTAATAAATGAGGACGGTAAATTTGTGATTTTATGAATTTTTTATTTTATTCAGAGGCAATAAAGCGAAATACAATTCAAATATTTGTAAATTAATTTGTAAAATTGAATAAATACATTATTATTTAATTCTTGATGACTAGACTTGAAATATAAAAATCAGTCTTACATATATTTCCGGTACTGTTTTTGTAATTATAATTCAAATTATTTGTTACACAGATTGAAAGGTAGTAAATATAACTATTCGATTTGACATATCTAAGCAAAATAATCATACATTCATTCTCAAATTAACTATGAAAGGAGAGTCACCCAACGCAATAAATCAACAATCGATTTATAAATAAATGCATTCAATTAATTCACATTTCCAACTATTTAATTTGAATTAATCAAGAAAATTTTTGCGCTACAGGAATTATTTAAATATTTCATAGATATTGAACTAAAGTAATAAATTGTACTGATACATATTTTAAAATTCCTGAAGCGTATCGCATTATAAAAACCGGCAAATTGCTAGAATAAATGAAATAATCTTATAATCAATACATTCACAACTCATCCACATCCTAGCTTGTGAACAATGTGAAATTATTTAAATTTCCGTCAATTGATAATAGTAAGTACAGCACTAGTTTATCTATCTATTTATAATAGGACAACGTTAATTGCAAGTAAATTATGCCGCAAAATGAATTTGTAAATTACACAAACAGTTTATTGTTTATTTTGACTTGTGAACAGCAATAACATTTTACTGAAAATGAATAGCAATGATCGTGAACTTAGCATTGAATGTACCGAAAATTTTACAAAAAATACCCTATTCACATGGGTAAATTCGATATTTACTATTCTAATATACTAGATCAAAAGCGTCTACCCTGAAATTTTTTCATATGTGTCTTTCGATAACGGATATTACGTACTTTATATTGTCAATGAAATGTAAGAAATAATTAACATTTACATTAACATTTAACATCTAGATGCGAAATAAATAATGAATCGGAAATACCTGATTTTCCAGAAAATATCGACAGATTAATATATTGGCGTCAAATAATCTGTAAACTCAGAAAATATTACATTGTACAATTTTACTTGGTTCGTGAACATTGATTTAATTTAGAATGAACTCCACCAAATCGTGACGTATGAATTTGTCAACTTTGAAGATTTGAAAAATTTTTCATGTCAATCGAATATATCAAGTAAATAACCCATCAATAAAATAATTTCCTAGTAAATTGCGAAGAAATGATCAATACAATTTTGATATATATTTTGAGTGCTGCTGTTGCATGCCACAACCGTGAATATTATATAGAAAATATTAAAAAATCATGTGAAAAAAACGCTAAAAAGATGATAGATCAAATACAAACGGTTAGTATATTTTTTATGCAGTAATTATATCATTAGATAAATTACTCTGAATCTCTTGTTGTACGGGCAAAGGATATGAATGCAAAAATTGTCGATAGAATATTCAATATAGTTCACAGATTGATTCAAAACCAGGAAACTCTAGAGAAAGTATAATCAATTATGCACAATAATATATATTTATAGGAGAATTTCATTTTAAGGGAAAAACTTACAACATTAGAATCTTTATTCGATGGTCCAATAACGAATTCTTTAATTAATATAAATTCGGATGTGAAACTTTCAAAAGAAGCAATTAGAAAGAGTATTTTAGAAAATAAATCTAAATTGAGGAAGATTCAATGTGAAAAGTAAAAAACGTTTACAAAGATATATAAATTCCATTTTAGTGACGAATTGAATTTGATCGTAATGGATTCAAAAAAAGAATTAGAACTGTTCGACAGAGAAATTGAAAAACTAAAAACTGAAGTACAAGAAATTTCCAGTGATTGGAATTTAATTCATAGGATGATTTTTTATTATTTTTTGAAAAATAATAAAATTGGTTCCAATCCCTGCTTATTTCATAATCACGAATAATATTTATTGATTTTTAGAATTTTTCACTTTTAGCGGCTGCAAGATCAAGTAGATCATATTTAGGTATTAAATCAGTAATATTATAAATTATAATTTATAATAAATTAATATTTTTTTAGATGAAATTGACACGTTAAAGGAGACGGTAAATATTTTATTTAAATTGGTTATAATTAAAATAGATTCAAGAATACAAAGTTTTAGAATCAAAAAATATAATTGAAAAATCAAAGATATGTGAAGCCGAATTTTCAAAACGTCACATTCAAGTTGATAAATATATAACGTATATAATATACCATTCATAGGAACTAAAAGAAGAAATTACCATCATCAGTGGAGAAAAGCATTTGATTGAAGATGAATTAAATGGCCAAAGACAAAAGCTGTTAACCTTGAGTCAAGTTACTAATGATTTGAAAAACGAAAGAAAGAAACATGCAACGACCATTACTGTATTTATAAAACAATATAATCACATTATATTTTAGAAATACCGAGACAGTCAACAACAATTATCCATAATTGGTGAAAGGTTGTCTGTTTTAGAATCAGAATTAAAAGAAGCTGACCGAGAAATACAACAATCCAGGAATATAATTGAAAATCAATCTAATAAATTATCGAATAGTCAGCACTTAGATGAATATTTGTCTGAACAACTCAAATCGAAACAATTAGAGGATGTTCCCACCTCCAATCAATGCCTAAGTGTTTTGAAATTAGAATTAGAAAACAAAAGATTAACTCGTCAAATTGATAATTTGAAAAATTCACATAAGGTATCAAATATGACCGATAACGATTCTATGATTATATTAAATAAAGAAAAGGATGATTTACGTAAACAAAACATCCATCTTGTCCAAGAACTAAGCAACGTAAAAAAATTATACGATCATGAAATTGAAAAGTTGCTTAACGAAAAAGATGACATTATTCGTGAAACTTATTTAAAGAATGGAAAATATAAAAAACCCCACAATTATTCACTATCAGAAGATGTGGGATTGGGTGATTCCCTGACTTCGAAAGAAAAATCAATCAAAGATGATAGCATTATTAAAAACAACCACGTAGAAAATTCGAACGTATCTTCTTTCGGATCTTCATTTTCAAACATTTCATCAAATATCACCGAAGTAGAAAATTTTAAAACAACCGCTGTTAATGAGGTAGAACAAAAATATTTAGAATCAACAAACGAACATTTGCGAACAAGTAATAAGAATAAATCAGATCGCATTGAATTGCTGTATTTAGAAAATAACACTCAAAACAAAAAAATAAATCAACTGGAGGCTGAGGTCGCAAAGGATAATAATTATAAAATGGAATATGAAAAAATTTTAAAAAAAATGAGTCAATTGATGGAAGAATCTCTAGAATTTGATATAGTTAAACAACACTCAACCACCCTGGAAAAATCACTCGAGTCATGTTACGCAGAATGTGACATTAAAAATAAAAAAATCAACGACTTAGAAATAAAAATTTCTCAATTAGAACCAACAGTGGCTAGTTTAGATAAAATTGGGAAAGAAATTGTAAATTTACGGCTTGAAAACAAGAGACTTTACCACAACCTAAAAATTGCCAGAAATAGTAATTCTACTCACACCATATCCTCAAATTACAATGAACTTGATACAAAAACAGAAATTGCTTCGCAGAAATATGAAATTTCCATTTTACAGAAATCTGTGGATCAATTAACTCGTTCCGACTGCGAAATTAGAACTAGATACATTAACCATCTTACAAATCTTAGAACTGATATGAATAACATTCGATGTGAATGTTTGCGACTGAGAGAAATGAAGAATCAACTGATTAAAAAATTAAAAGAGCAATTTTCCACTTCCCATTCATTAGAACAACTTAAAAATATAATTGCAAATTATGAAAGACAAAATTTAAAGTTGCGAGAAATGTTAAAATTGAAAGACGAAAAAGAATCACAAATTTCTGATTCCAGCATGATGCTTGACTATTTAAAATTGAGCTTAACGAATGAAAAGCAACTTAATGCTGAATTATCCTTGAAACTACATAAAATTATGGATGAAATTTCCATTCATTCCTCTCCCAGGTCTCGAAAATCACTCTTGGAAAAAGCAAAATCTTTTATAAAAATTGATAAAAACAAACAAAAATATAAATACCAACAAACTGATAATTTTGACTTACAATCCAGTTCCAGTAAAAATCAATATGTAAACAATTCTCTACATTTGAATGGTCCCATTTCCTCGAGTACTCATTCATTTGATCATTTTTTAAAGATAGAAAAAAAAGATGATAATTTAATTTCGCTTGAAGAATTTTTAGAAGAAAGTAATCGATCACCACATTCACGTCGAAGGCTACTTAAAAAAAATAACATTTCTCAACACACGAGCCCCAAGGAATTTATCACTAACAAGGTTAACGAACTTCCACTACTAGGACCCAGAGACCCGTTAAACGTCCCAACAGAACAATCTTTATTTTTTTCGAATATAAGAACCAATGAAAAATATAAAAGCTGTATAGATTTAAGGAGTTTCAGAAATGAACCAGTGGATGATATCAAACAGGTTCCAGTGAAAGAATATATTTCAAATAAAACTCAAATAGATGAGATACCTGAAGTAATAAATAAAAGAAATGTAGTAATACGCCTATCCAACAATAAAGATATCAATCAAAACATTAACCACTTTATTCCCATCATGAATTCTACCGAATTACAAGATAAGACAAGATATCAAAATACAAGTCGATGTAGAGACCCTATTTCTCACGAATCAACAAATTTTTTTGAAAATTTTTCAAAAAAAAACGAATATAACAGTACTTGCATTCATCTGACACATTCTCCCGACAAAAAAAAATCTTCAAAGCCAAGGGCAAATTTATTTTTTTCACATTCGCATTATGAAAAACCTATACATGCGATGAATCGCAGGAATAGCTTTGAAAATGCTGTACAAGTTAACGATAATGAGAATAATTTAAACAAAAAAATCGATAATACTAAAAAGCCAATTCCATCTAAACATAAATCTCCAGTTAATCATGATTATAATAATCTTAGTGATAAAGATTTTACGTTTGATATTAGAAATATACTCAACTCTTTACCACCTGCTCCAGCACCCCCACTGCGAAAAACGTCAAAATCGACTAAATCTCGGGCAATAGTCACAAAATCTGAAAAGTGTAAAAAATCAGTGTGTCTCGAATCTACCACACTTGAAAACACTACTTCTGTTCAGAATTCATCCAAAAATAATGGAAACAATACCCACAAGAACGATTCTTTCCAAGAAAATGTAAAAAAATCTTTCGATAAAAACAAATGGCAACAATATGGATGTATTTAATTATTTTTTCAATAAAATTTTCAAGATAAATAACAACTGTTTATTCCTAATTATTTAAATGTTATACATATGCAGTAATTAATAAGTATTTACAATCAAAACCGAAAAAAATCAAATTTATCAGTTTTTAACTCAGAATACCCATACGCCTGCACCACAAGTGACCTATACATAATATTGGTGAAACTTTAGCAAAAACTTTCATTATTAATCAAATTCATTGTTAAAAAAATTTAATTCAGATATACATTTAAGCGTAAAATTATTACACAATGATTATGAGGTCTATTTTCATAGGTAAATGACAGTATATATTAAATCTAATCAATAATATAGAGCAGTGGTTTTCAACCTTTTGGTATTTGCGACCCCCTTATAAACATAAAAATTTTCTATATACTCCAAAGATCATGTCAATTCACATATATAAATAAAATTATTAATAAAGCATATTGATATTTTATACTGTGCTCACTGAGCACTGCTCAGTACAATGTATTATTATAATAACTAAATTTATTTTTTTTAAGTGAAATTTGAGGTTACATTTTAGCTACAATTATTGATATCCTGGGCAGTGTATGCGATAAGGCGAGCCTCATATCATCCTTAACATTCAATGTGTTTATTGACTTTGTTTTTATATGAACAAGCGTATAAAATCCTGCTTCACACAGATAAGTTGACAAGCAATCGTAAATACATTTAGATATAAATAAATAATATCACACCAAAAGTACTTAGTGGTTTTTCATAGAAAATATTACGTGCAGTGGAATCATTGATAAATCTATTACTTCATCCTGTATTTTATCGGGAAAATTTTATCTATTGGGTGAATAAGAACATTTAAAATTGTAATACAGAATGTAAAAATATTTCCGTAACATTATTATATTAAAATAAATATATTCATAAAATTTTCAAATTCTCACGACCTCCCTGATAAATTTCGCGAACCCCGGTTGAAAACCACTGATATAGACCATACACTTGCTAACTATACTCCATCTGGAAACGTAAAAAAAATGCATATGTACCAAATCTCATTAACATAACATTCTTCAACTGACAAAAAGTGGTCAATTAATATTAAAGGTTACCGATTCCTGCCATAATGTATATAATATTTCAGTTGGTTTACCTGTCATATATAATAAAAACGACATTTTTATTGAGCTTAATATATTTATTTATGTATATTAAAATATTTAAAATTCACAATTTAACATCATTGAGTTTGTAATATATCTTTGATCTGATCAATGTTGAGAGATTCTTGATCAATTAACTGGTCTACCAATTTTAAGAATTGAGGCCACTTTTCTTTGATAATTTTCTGAGCTCGATCATAAGATTCCTAAAAATAATAGACTATTAGATATTATCATACATCCAATATTTGTTTTATTTCGGCGTCCATCAATTGTTTACACGATTCAGATGCCAATATTTCTGAATCAGACGATTCAAAATATCGTAGACCGACCTAAACAACTATAAAATATATTTTTGTTAATGTTACTTTCGTAGACATTCCATATTGTTTTATCATAGCAGAAGCTATGGCCGTTGCTTGCTTGAGATCTGAACTTGCACCGCTCGTAATTTCATTTTCTCCGTAGTGAATCTTTTCGGCAACTCTTCCTCCCATAGCCA
Source organism: Intoshia linei (assembly GCA_001642005.1). Classification (NCBI taxonomy): domain Eukaryota; kingdom Metazoa; phylum Orthonectida; family Rhopaluridae; genus Intoshia; species Intoshia linei. Next base: position 55,688 of record LWCA01000041.1, on the reverse strand, counting down.
CATCTATCTGCGCTAATAACTGTGCCTTAGTGAAAGTATATCTATCTTTCTTTGGCAAAAATGAAGTATGCCCCAGAGAATCACCTCGTCTTATTATAGTTACTTTATGTAGTGGCGTTGCGTTAGACGTAAAGAAAGCTACTAAGGAGTGACCTGCCTCGTGTACAGCTGTTTGTAAATTTTCTGATACTTCAATATCTTTTATTTTAGATTCAGCACCCATTAAAACTTTGTCTCTCGAGTATGTAAGGGTGTCCATATCCACAGTTCCTTGTTTATCTTTCACTGCTTTCAAAGCGGCTTGATTCACGATATTTGCGATATCGGCACCTATCATATATAATTATTTATCAATCATGCTAAAACACCTGTAGCTCCGATCGTCAGCCTAGCCATAAAATTTAAATTGATGACTGCCATATAAAAAATTATAAAATAGAATAATATATTTACGTGGATCATATTTAACTTTAGATAAATAGTATTTGAAAATTTTTTTCCTATCAGTTAACGATGGAACATTTAACTGTATTTCGGAATCGAATCTACCCGGTCTGAGAAGAGCCCTAAAAATAATTAAAAATATTACTAATGTGATAATTACTTGTCCATGTTTCCTTTCATATTGGTTGCACCTATGACAATAATTCCCTTATTAGAATGAAACCTTAAATGTATATAAAAATGAAAATAAATGAAGTATACCCATCCATTTCAGACAAAAGCTGAGTTACAGTTTGATTAGCATATGGATGTAGAGTGGATTGCGTCCTCTTAGAACCAACAACATCTATTTCGTCAATAAATATAATTGCTGGGCCGTGGTTTTTGGCAGAATCTATAATTATATTAAATAATATTTACAATGAATACTAAATAATTTTCTAATCCTATTTGCTCCTGTTCCAACATACATTTCATCAAATTCTGATCCTGAAGCGTAGTAAAATGGTACTTTTGATTCTCCTGAATGAATCAATAATTAAATATAATAATATTTTGCCTGCTAGTGCTTTTGCTATTCGTGTTTTTCCAATTCCAGGTGGACCAACCAACAATATTCCTATGGAATTGAATCAAATTTTTAAACCAAAGAGATTAAATATACCCTTTGGTAGAACCGCCCCACTATTTTCATATTTTTCAGGATTCTTCAAATATTCAACTATCCCACTCAATTCTTCTTTTGCTTCTTCACATCCAATTACATCTTTAAATTCAATATCAATGCTTTCAGGATTTATGGTAGACACGTTTTGTGAAAGCGTTATTTTTCCTAAAAGTAGATAAAGTAACAATACAAAAAATGGAAACCACCTTGGTTATAGGTTTGATAAATTAAAATTCCAACGGCTACGACTCCTATGAATTTAAGAACCCCACCAAAAAAGTTTGAAATCCATTTTCCTGTTTTGGATCCAGACGCAGTAGCATTTGCATATTTCATCCCACTTGCAAATGCTACTTGTAAATCTTTCATCTGATTATTAGTTTGGCTTTTTGATAGCAAATTTGTCATGCTCTCAATAGAAGAGGTTTCTGCTTTATCTGTAATAAACTTGAAAAATTAAAAAAAACAAAAATTAAATAAACATCATTAGATTGTTTCACGATTCTACCGATTGGCTTAGTGTTTGAATTCTGACGAAAATTACGCACTGGTAAACATGTTTTAAATGATATACTGTTTAAATTCATGTAATTATCTAAATTAAAATATACATCATTAAAAAAATAAGGATATACCAAAAAGATGAATTTTATTGACTGGTATTGAATACATATTCATTGAAGCAGTAGAAATAATATTTGGGTTTATGCCATCAAGTAAATTGACTGATTTTGGAGAAGTTACACTTAACTGGTTCTAAAAATAATTAAATCAAAATGTATTTTCAAAAATACATTAGAATGTTTCCTATTCACACATCGTGAGAGGTTTGAAATGGGGATTAGATAGTTGGAAAATGAATTTAAACAGTTTGAATAGACCTACAAGCATATAAATAATTCATTCATTAAATAAACCTGATAAGGCATATTATGTACAAACATTTTCGAGTTTAGTCAATGAATAGATTCAAATCAAATTGAAATTACAGTTTAAGTTTATTTTACTAATGAATAAAGTTTTCTTTGAGTTTTTGACTGATTAAATCAAAAATATTCAACATCTAAAATGCATTTAAATTAATCCAGTCACTGGATTTATTATTTAATATTGGATTCCAGTGTGTCTCAACCGTTTCATTCCGTACACTTAACCCTTTTGGTACTAGTTAATAATATAATAGAAAATATTACGCGTATGTTTAGGTGTTTACTGAAAATATATACTGGTTTATAAGATTATTTAATATTGGAAAAATATTTTATTCATCACTTGTATTCTATAAAAAAAAGTAGTTTTTTATATATTCAAAGCCAAACTACAAGTGCATCATGTGCGACTTGTAAAAAAAGTCATCTGGAAAAGTTTTCATGAGTTGTTAGTTTATTAATACCCATTTGTTTACTTTTCATAATTTTATCGTGAGACACGAAGAAAAATAGTACAAAATTAATTTTTTAGATTCAAAAATAGTTGAATGATACAAGAGATAGAAGTAGAACAGTATTCGAGATACTGTTTTTAATTTCATCTTCTTCAGAACTGACAATATTTGTTTTATTTTCCATATAATTTTTGGGTCAATTATTAAAACCACTTAGCTGCTTGTAATAAAAAATATTGACAAATTTGTGTCAGTGTCAATGTCTAGTTCTCCCTCAACAAGATTTGATGTATTGATTTTGTAATAATGAATTTTTATTTCAGTCATACAAGAAAAGTTAGATAAATAGTTTATTAATATTATTAAAAGACTAAATCTGTAAAGCCTAATGAATTGTCAAAATTAACAAATTTATCACTTGATTGCATTACGTCCTAATTGTCTTCCTAATCATTAGGAAGACAATACTCAAAATTTAAGAATTTGATCCTAATTCCTCATTTAATGATATATACCAGGGTGGTGCAAAGTGTGGCCCGCAAAATTTTTTAGTAATATATTTTATATTATATATGATTGAATATTGATGTGGAATTTCGAACTAGATTTGCTATTTTTGATTCTATTAAACCTAAATTGAATCTTTTGAATAATTCTATGAATGTAGAAACTATAGATATGTCACACAATCTGCAATTGGAGTTGTGTGAATTGCAACCAGAATTTTTCACTATGCGTGTGCTAACATTTCTATATTTTCCAACTCTGCATATGAAGTATATAACACGCATAGTGTTAACAATTTAAGAAAAAAATTTATTTCAGCACAAACAAAAAAAATCTGATTTAACTGACTCTTTGGAAATATTTTAAATACGCCAGGGCGCACCGTTTGAAAAATTGGTTTACAGAAATATCATTTATTACCTTATTACTTTCAATTTTTTATTAATAATTCTGTCTTTCTGTACTAATTCTCAACTTTTTACTTTTTTTACGTTACGATAATAATTCTAACTTTTTAGACTATATAAAATACTAATTATATTTTTAATTGGCGTAATATTCATAGCATGATACTCGTATTAATTTTCTGATTAATCTGATAGCCTTGCATAAAGTAGTTTATACTCTATGATTATTTTTAATACTAGTACAGTACCTACTGATAAAGAATTATGAAACAATATATGGACATATTTTTGTGTTTAGCAACCCGTTTTATAAAAATTATAACATGTTTTTGAACAAAATTAAATAGGTAATATATTCGATTAAAATGTTAATTCAGTTTGTTTATAAATTGATTTATGTATTTTTTAAATTTTCTCATGGTCCAGTCTGGTAAGCACTGTATTAGGCTTTTGATATATGACACATTGGTCATCCTCTTAATAAACATAATGCATATATAATTAGTTTAATTAAACAGCTTTGGATAAACAACGCTGTTAATTTAATGATGATATAATTAGATAGTTAATATACATGGATATATATATATTAGACGCCATAGTTTTAATAAAAGTCATTTTTTTATGTCAATACCAATTGAAATTCACATACTGACATATAATTGCTTTTACTATATTTGCTTAGTATGCAGTCTACATTTATACAATATATTTAGGTAGATACAAAATAAAATTTGATGAAATCGTTACCAAATTGTTCCAGTTTATTTAGGAACCGATTATATATTCATGGCCGCCCCACAAAACTGGTACATATTTACCTTTTACTTGCCCATGAAGTGAAAACTGTGATAAGTTTAACACAAAATGTTCCAAATATTTTTACAAATAATGCCAATCTTCTGAAAGGTAAGGTCATTAAGCTCAATAATGAATAATAGATAAAATTGAAATTATACATTTACCTATAAAGGATCAAAGCACACCGACATTAGATGAAGTTATTTTGCTTTGTAAAACTATTTCGAAAAACATCAATCAGAAAAAGGTAGAAAGATTATATTAATATACTCAATCATTTAGAATATATCCATTCATTGTGCTATGGGAAATGGACGTAGTGGGCTCATGTTGGCTTGTTTTATGATTTGGAATTCCGTTCATAATTCAAAAAAAAATGCAAAACTATGGAGTTGTAAGAAAAGTATCAAATATGTGAGAAGTAAAAGATCAAAATCGATAGAAAATGCAAAACAAACAAACTTCATAACTAATTTTAGAGACCACATTTTGAAAAGATTTAATTTTGTTTAGTATGCGTTTAAAATATTTGTCTGCAATCCATTGTAGTTAGTTAAATGTTTTTATTAATCAATTATATAAAAATTTATGAAGGCCAATCATATTTAACAATTAAATGTATCTACTACGGTGTTATCGACGCCTGTATGTAAAATGGAGTAACACGAAAAGCCGATATTGATCATTTTCCGATTAAATTTTTCATTTATGTTTATATTTGTAACATGAATTTTCCAAGTTTTAATTGTCCTTTTGAAAAAAATCATGGTCTATAATTCAAGATCTTCTTTTAGAATCATGCAGGTATTTATGTTGTATATATTCAAGTTGATAAATATGTAGTATCTTATTTTTATATTTTCTTTAAAATGAAAATCTTGATACTTGAGATATGAATATGTATGTTAAACACTCACACTGTTAAGAACTTTGCTCTTATCTTAATTAAATTATGTACTTTTAGTTAACCGCCAGACATGTAGACCTTGAGCAGTCGAAAACCAAAGCTCAAGCAGCCCTTGTAACAATATTGACAATGGCCCAAATAACAGAATTGAAATTGCTATTAGACATGGGTCGTAATTACAACCGATTTTATGAATTTGTATTGACGCTATTAATATCGTGTATAGTATTACTAATGGCGGTAGGGATAATGATTATTTTTATTGGAAATAAAATAAACAATACGTCCAAAAGACGGAATAAATGGAATTGTTTTAAATCCAGAAAAAATAAAAAAAATATTACACATAGAATGCGCCCATACCCACATCTACCGTTACCGCATACTAAAAGTTATAATTATATGTACAATGGTGTTGGAAAACATTCTGGAAATTTCGGAAAATTAAATTCTTTCTATACAAAAAGTGGACTTGAGCAGATAAAGAAAAATAAAAATGAATTAAAACCTTTTACCAGTGACTTACATGTTTCCAGTACATCTCAAGTTATAAATGAAAATGTAAGAAACATAGATGGTAAAAAGCCTGAAGAATACTTCAATAAAGAAAAGTGTGACGAAATCGATTGTAACTTAAAAGAAGAAGAAACATATACAAACAATCATCGTATGATTTATTCCATGTACGATTTAGAGGATGTCGAATCTGCTTCATTGGAAATTGATAAAACAGAGTACTATATCGACGCAGCAAGAATTCGCGTAGCTGACACAAATATGCGTTTAACACGATTTCTCAACTATATTCGCATAGTGGAAGAGGGCCTTAGAAAATCCAGTAAGTCAATAGAACTTTCTCATGAATTAACAAGAGCACAGGAAGAATTAATGGCAATACAAAGAGAAAAAGTAGAAGTGGATGGAGAGTTGCGTTTTCATGAAGTTAGACACCAAGCAGCGCTCATCCGAAAAGATAGAGAACAGGATGAAATCGAATCTGAAAAATTTTCTTCTATTGCTTTTTGGCAACACTTTGCTACATATTTGTTATATTTTATCGGACTCATGAATATATTTATTACAACATTTGGAATTTCTGGTTCAACTTATTTTTCAACAAATCAACTTGATAAACAGTACACAATGAATAATTATCAACTCAGCGTTGTAGGAAACAATTCAAAATCAATCCCTCAAGATCCTTTATTACTGGCAGCTACATATCTCACCCCTGTTAACAAAAACAACTTGCAAAACTATTAAATTCTAATTAAAAATAAATTCGTTATTAGTTTAGTAGAACTGTCTGTGTTTTGCTGTAATCGATTTTCAAATATGTTTTATAATTATAATGCCTCCGGTATATACGTAAAACCAATTGATCAGATTAATTAAAAAACAATATTTATTAACCTAATTAGATTTATCAGAAACAATTTTACATTTCCGGTGAACCAGAACCATTAAACGAAATATAAGTGGTCGCATATAAAGAAGTTTCATAACAGGTACATACCATATAGATTATTGTAGTTGAATATAAACTATTTCAAGCTAAAAAATGTTTACTAATATTACAATAATACTTTTTTCTTGACTAAGCAAATTTTTTCGATAAATTCATATGAAGTTTATTTAAATGATTAAGTTTCGTACTCAAAAATGAATCAATTTCCGATAGAGCATCTAACTGACTGGATATGAGAGATTCTTGGTGCATAATATTCTAAACATATAATATTGATTCGATTTCTAATTACCTCAGTATATGCTGTAATATAAAATGTTTTGTTTACAGTTTTTCCAACATTTTTAATCATAGAATCAATCACCATTCGTAGATTTTTACCCCACATAGATACATTATTAAAATAATTTGTAAAAGTTTTTATAATCTGCAAATGATATAGTATGATAAGTGCAAATATATTAATTACTCCATCTGTTAATGTGGCTTTATTTACTAAAAGAATATGATTCAGAATGGTAGAGTATAAATATATAACACCGTAGAACTAAAAATAAATACAAATATTTTATCAAATAAATACTTCAGCAAAACAAGATATTTCCACTATACTGCTTCCAAGTTTTAAATTAATTAAATAATCGCTAAATGAGTTAATACCTAGTGGTATAATAATTGTTTTATTTAGATTTACTTGAAAAGAGTTGTTGTTCATTAGCTAAAATTAATATTGATTTATTAAAATTGAATTACTTTGATTCTTGAAGAATTTGTACAAATGTAATACAAGTAAAGCACAATTGTGTACACCAATAGCTATGCCACATTCGAAAAAAATCGAACATTTATGAGCTATTGGTGATAATGGTAGTTTCTAATTTAACTATATGTTGAATACTAAAAATTACTGATTGGTTTTTTGAAATATTGGAAAATCCAAATGTGATAATTTCCATTAATATCATTATTTTGTGATAATTTTCAAGTCCCGTGTGGGCATTTGTATTGTTAGATGTATCTTGATTAAAAGAAATTCTTTTAGACGCATCGAATTTTTTTAGAATTTTCTTATTAGTTTTAATTTCTTCGTAATTTCTTAAATGTAAATAATTATATCCATTCATATAATAAATGTTTTTTTTTTCTATAGATTCTTGAGTCAAATTTATTAATTTTTCTTTGTATTTAGAATCATCTAATTTAGACAAAGATATTTTCTCTATAGATTCAGTTAGAACAGAAAAATTTTCGTTAAGAAAAATTAAGTTGTTAAAAACTGTATTGTCGGGAACACTGTGGATAGTTGATTCTGGTAAGGATCGATCTTTATTTATACCATCTAACAAAGAAGTATCAATTTCAAAAGGAATATTTTTATAAAGTATGGATTTTAAGCCTATTTTAACATATTTTGTAACGTTTGATGTTTCGTTGAATTCGTTTTTGGGAGTTTCAGACAAAAGTGGCTTTATCAAAATAGATGCATTTTTTTTCAAAGGATTAGTATTATTCATAAGTTCGTTATCTAAAGTTTTTAACTTATAATCATTGGAACATATTAATACCTTCTTGAATAATTTCAACTTGTTTACAATTTAGATCAATGTCGTAATAATTTTTGGAAATATTAAGTTCCACATCTTTTTCTATTCAAAATTGTAATGTACAATATATAATGCAAATACCATTTAATAAATCATCATTACTAAAAAACTTTTCTGAATATTTATTGAAATGACTTATATCATTGCATTGCTTTAAAAAATCAGCATACACTTTTCGTGGCACTGCTAAACAATCAATGTTGGGTTTTGGGTAGGAGAATTTTTCGTTTTTACTATTATATTCATGGTACACACATGAAAATGATAAAATCAAAGTCATTCTGAAAATAGTCCAATAATTCTAAAAATAATTATGCTAAAGAAATTTTTACTTCCAAATTTTTCATCATAATGTGTGAAATATTATCAAAACTAGATTAATGAACAATAAATGTAGCGCAGAAAAATAAATACTTGAAGGTTTCAAAAATGTCAAATAAAACACTGTGATCACAACTACATTCAAAACAGCTTAAATCATTAGCTACAAATTCATCTATGGATTCACTGTGACTGTCAAATACAGAAAAAAATGTTTTTATCCTAAATTAAAATATACATTGATTTCAATTTACCAACGAATTAACATCGTAAAGCATTGATTCAATAACCGACTCTATTTTAATTAGGAGAATGTGCACGTTTTTGTTTAACCTACTGTGACAATTATGAGCATCTTCCACCTGAAATGTAAATAGTTGGATATTTTGAATGTAACCTGTTGATACGATTGTGTTCCCAAAGATGTATACATACAATCTGACGTCTAAAATAATCAGAAATAGTGGACTAAATATTAACCTCATTGGCATAATTTGCGTATTGGTCCAATGCCGTGTTTGAAAAATTAATGAATGATTCTCGATCGCCGACGTAGAAAGAAATTCCGTATAAAGAATATCTAAAAATAACCAAAAAAATATACAATTTTTACCCTACTGAATCAAAAACAAATGTTTTTGTATGTAATTTTTCAAGTGATGTATAAGCCAAACCAAAAGCACCTAAAAAAAATGATTGCATATTTTGATTTCTCACCTAAATATTTACACAGCACAACATAAGCCAAGTTTTCCAAATAACAACTAACATTTAGATTTATCATAGTTGAAATTAAGTAAAAAGCGTCCATCAAATAGTCATTTGATTCTAATAACTGTATAAATGCAACCGCACAGACAAACCTTGTTCTAGAAAAAGATCGACTAAAATTACAAATGTCATTCTACTTATATTGTACATATGTTGGCGCAAGCTTTTGTCTATATATCTTTAAAATAAATCAAACTATAATTCAACCGTAATTTAAAATCGTATGATTTATGTTTTCATCCAATCGAAACAAATTATTTTTCAATTCTTTCACTTTATTCATCTTATTGTTATTAAAATTTGAATAATAACGACATAATCTTATCACATTGAAATCAGCACAATTCCACTAAATATAAAATAATACTAATAAATAAATAAATTACAACAGGAAACGTATCCATAATATATAAAGATTTTCTACGCAAAATCTAAAAATATGACTCATATTAACATTATATATTAATGAATATTTTCATTCATTAAACTTACATAATTTATTTCGGGAATATATACAAAACTGCAAATAGTTTTAAAAAAACAGGCTTTGTCAGCATAGTTGGAAAAATAATTAAATAATATATTGATTGACACTAAAATATATTTTGAATTGTATATCATATACATCAGGCTCCTCAACCTTTTTCCACGCAAGACCCCATTTTAAAATAAAAATTTTTGCAATCTCACATCAAAATTTTTATCCTTATTACATATCTACAATTTGAATTTGTGAAGAAAATAAAAGCATAAAAACTGAGTCAAACCTGGTCAATATGAATAGTGCGTACCTTTTTTAATATAGTTCAAATTAGAAAGTAATATGAATAATTACATGTTGTCATGATAAGCAAGATTATTTTTATTAAAACAATACAATATAATATCAAATGTACAATGTAATCACTAAAGTATTGATTTATAATTGACCAAAAAAATGATGTTTATTCTCTTTAACATTTTGTGTACAAAATCAAAACGTTCATATAGAACAAAAGTTAACAATGTTCACTGAACATAATACGACCCTACAACCATTTCCATTTTGTCCTCGTGATGCTGCACTGATTTTTAATTTATAATTTAATATCCACTATTTTTTAAATATTAAAAAATTGATGATACATACCATACCATGCAGCGTATTTTACAAAAAATGGATTAGGGACTAACTAGATATATAATAATTTGGCACATACTCCACTCTGGAAAGAAACTACTAATGCAAATCCAAATTTTGTTGCATCGGTCAATAATTTTAATTATAGACACAAACTAATATTTTGGATTTGTAATTTATATTTATTTCTCAATACGGTTGAACAAAATTTTGGTCGCAAAATTATGAAAGTTTAGATTTGACCCGACGGGTGGAGAATAGATGCAACTACTGATAAGGAATATATCATTTTTCATAGTGTTTCTATACAAAAAAAAATTAATTATAAAATGTATTCAAATTAAAAATGTTATATTGCAATTGATATAAACCAATCTAAATAATATGCTGTTATTCAATTTTTTATATATTAAAAGATTTGACAAGATCGTTTATTGGTAAAAAAATCAAAAATCTGAAAAAAGTCGTAGAAATTGAAGTTTTTAATTATTTATGAAGAATCGGTTATATGCACGGTTACAAACATTAAATTATTCTCAACCCGAATTTTTGAGCGGAGCGTGTTATGCAATTTCGCCGAAGGCGAAAAATTTTCACTTTCAGACATTTTTTACTTCAACTACATGTAAAGAATCATTGTCACAAAAATCAAAAATGATAAAATAAAAAAGTATTACTCAATAATCTGGCGCGAAGAAACGAAAACGAATACAATGAAAAATATGGGTGTCACTAAGTAATGGAATAAAATTAACAGCTAAAACTAAGAGTCTTTCACCATAAAGGAAAAAATTATAGAATATAAATAAAATATGTCTGATGACATGATTTTGATTTAAATATATCACTTAACCCTGAGCCCTGAGTTGAATTTAAAACCCGAATTCTCACGGGGAAAATAACGCAGATGACAACCCTGGTTATATGATGGTTCACAATTTAATTCGAAAATGCATGTACAATGTATGTAAAATAGGTTGGACACAATTTTCATAGTAAATTTTTTTTTTACATTTTCTGATAGGCCCTTCGATAATTTTGTTCATTTTATGAATACATATACACATGTTGAAGACATTTTGGTCAAAAAATTGGCATGAATGGTCATATATTTGTTTACTAATATTCTCTGATGGGCCATTCTCTAATTTTATTCTTCTGATTCATATGTATGTCTATGCAAAATTTTAGGAAGCAGATTCATTTTAATGTAGTGCTCAAATTGAGCTTTAATTTAAATTATAGTTTTTTTTTGAAATTCACGTGTTAACAAGATCCGCGGATTATATTTAGATAATAGGCAATGTGATGGAAGATTTTTGTAAATATAACTTCCCAATATTACGGGACGTATTGAAGGTTTATTTTTATCATACAAAAAAGGAATATAGGTTTCCTAAGTTTTGAATATAACTGTGATGAAAGTGTTAGATTTGTGGATTACAAGTTCAATTTTTATTAAAGATAAGAAACATATTTGTAAATATGTTTTAAAGACATACTGCAAACGCTATAATTTATTAAAAAAGAATATAAATAGGAGATGTAAGTCCCAAATATTACGTGGGGATAATTTCATTAATACAATTGATACATTGTTCGATATATAGCACATAAATGCCGAGTTGACATGTATACATGAAAATTTGTGTTTTTACGTGATCAGAGAAATGAAAAATAAATGATGTTTGGTATGCTTGATAATGCGTTTGGTCGTAAATATGAAAGAAAAATTAAATGTAAGGAATTACAATTGCAGCTCGAATTAAAAGAAAAACACCAATTAAATACGTTTAAGGTTCAAAAACATCTACCTATTTCGATAGAGTTGCATTGCAATAATTAAGTTTTTGAAAATACTTAATTAGCTGATGGTAGAGAGCAGTCAAAATTATCTAGTAAAGATATTGCAAAGGCATGTATAAAGACAGAAACTTCTTCACATAAAATGCTAATGATTCTAAAAACAATCACTAATTCTATCATTCCTTGTAGAACAATGTGTATGCGTGCTTTGAACAAAGAAATTATTGTTGTATAGATAAAATAAATTCGGATATTCAGTTCTTTAAAAAAGATTTTTGTCTGCAATTTGACGGGAAAAGGGCTCATGATTCTAATAATACAATTGTTGAATTTTGAACGGTGTGTATAACATCTGATGGATTTTCTAAAATTATAGCTCTTCGAGCTCTGATCAATTCGAAAAGTGAAACAATATTAGCTTTTTGCATGCTATTATACATTTACGAAATATTAAAAATATTGGATTTTTTTTAATTAGGCACACCTACAAACCTTTGGTAATTATTTAAACACAATAGTTTCCGCCAAACTGAAAGTCTCCGTAATCAATGTTATATTAAATATAGTCAAACTAAGATAAGCCCTCGGTATATTCTACTCATACACAGTTATGTATACAAATCGTATACTAAAATTCAGTATCCTTGCGCACCCTTGTAGAAAACTTAACAAAACGAAACTTTCTGGCTAATGGCCCATAAGAAATTCAAAAATATTGAAATTCTGTCCACCCTAATGTACAATATATGGCAGAAAATATCTCATATTGTTCAGGAAATATTTTAAAGGAAAAATACATGATTATAAAGCTGCATAAATCATTTAATTCAAAAATGTACAAGGTTATGATGAATAATGGAAATTTGATAGACGTATAGAATATAATATATATTTAATATATCAAGAAATAATTATATTTATTGTTTTGCAAAATTGTTGAGACTTTCATATCTACATATACATAAAAAAGGTAAATTTCTACGAATTAATTCGGCCTATTTTTTTATTTTTTTAACCAATGATAGATCTTGCATTGCTGATTAATACATAAAAAATTCAGACACTTAGAGTTTCACTGAGACTAGTTTCCAACAATTGCAAAATTGTTGCGAGGGAGTATATTATTCAAACAAATATTATACAAATTTTTCAATGTGATAATTGATATTTTTCGCAAAAATCAAATCTACAATTAATATATAAGATATAGACTTTTACAAAGACTTGTATGTGTATTAAAAAAATATAAACTCAAAATTAAATAAAATCACAATTAGGATTAAGGGACCTGATATACTTCATATTAAAAACAATTTTACATTAATAATAAAAATTATAACATAAGTAGTAAAAGTCAGTAAAATTTACAAACAATATTACTGAATATTTTTACAATTTTAGCAAATCAAAGAATTTTTAAAATTACCTATATTCAATTCTCGTTCAAATTCAATATTAAATTTGTATTTGAGTTTTAATAATAAAACGTATGCAACATATAAAGACCTACAAGTATATGAAAACAGGATAAATAAATTAGTGGTTATCAGTTAAACCTTAGAGATTTTGATTGTTTTTTTATATGATATACACAAGACAAATTTTCTCAAAATGTAAATGTAAAAAAATAATTTAATTTACAAAATATATTGCCAAACGTGCATATAAAAAAGAAATAAAATAGTACAGTGTTTCCCAACCTTTTTTATAGTAGGCACAACTTTCCATTTATCATACCATACATAAAAAATCCCAGGACCCACCTCAAAAAATGATTTAACGGTTAATATCTTTGTTGGGCTGATATAACCGTTCAACCAAAAAAGAATTATTATTAATTCAGTGACTATTTTCTACTAAAAACTATAATTTTGTAATGAATAACAAATCGAAACTTTAATTGTCGAAAGTCGAGCTAATTAATTATATTTATCTTACAGAACTAATGATATCACTAAACCTGACGATTCTTACAGATTTTATTGATTTACAAAGAGTCTGTGAACACAATAATCCTTTACTTCTATAAAATTTAATTTCTGTGTTACAGTTAAATTAAAAAATTAAGTCCTAGAATTATAAAAATCATCATTTCTAAAATAGTTTTTCGATGGTTCTGTTATATCACAAATTTTATTTTCAGAAATTGATATCAAATAAATAAATAAAGTCCTTCTTGGGGTCAAAAACACTATAATATAACTATTTAATGTGTTAAAATTAAAATTTAAACTCGAGATCCTTAGAGAGGTTGCTATTGGCAATAGGATACTTAAGGGAATAATGCATCTCCTCAGTTTTTTATAAAACAATTTACTAAAAAACCAATTTAAACACAATCAAACGTGGTTTAAATTTACCATATTTACAATATACCTATTATCCACAGACTCGTCCTTCTTTCGCATCAGATTAAATATAAACAGATATCGTTTCATAAATGTATCACATATATTGGATCTATAAATGAAAAAATTAAAATAATTAAAAAGTTTTTTAGAAGTTTTGAATGAGATTTGTTAAGATTCACTAATATCAAAAATGTAGTAATAAATCATATAGTCATTACTACAATTTTCAGATATATCTTCACATCAAAATGTCATCTTGAAAAAAAACCAAATAATAGTACCTATCGTTCACGGAAATCTGCTCGATTAATTTTTTCAAAGCGAAATAATAATTTTTAATATAAAACCCATTGAAATTATCAGACCTAGATGAATATAAATATGAATATAAATCAATTATTACGATATATGCGATTCAATCAAGTTCAATATACCCTCCCAATGACAAGAAACTTTTAAAATATTAATTGTTTCGTTCAAAATAGTATCCGAATTTGCTGTAAATATGAGTAATTTTAAACACTAACTTACAATGTTGATTAATAAAATATTTAGCCTTTTTGTAATTCCCAATAAAGGTATAAATCTTTGAAAGACAAGATATCCACATATCATGGTAGATACCAGTCGTAAAATTAATTTTTAAATTAACAAATTTGAGAGCAACTTGATATAGTGTTTTTTTAACATTTTGATCCAAAGATTTCTCCGCCTAAAATATAAATAATATGATAACACTATTCATACCTTAAAAATAAGAAATATAATGGAATAAACAAAAAAATTGATATTGTTGAATTTTTTATACATTTGCATACAAAGCCAGTGCAAATCATCAAGAGACCCATGTTGACAATATATTTCCAACTTAAATGACCAATAATGTTCTTGATTATTTTTGCAATCATTATTTTCGAAAAATTTTTTAATGACGCTGTAATCTACAAATATACAACTATAAAAATAAAAGTTACCGTTCAAAAAAATATGAATTTTCCGAATTATACAAACATCTCTAATATCAAAATATTTTTCTTTTACCTTGCTAAAAACTGATAATCCTTCTTCGTATTTATTAAACTGTAAAAGCACTAATGACATTGAAAACTAAAAAAATTTACAAATGTTTGTCAAGTTTTACGCAAATTATCGTAACATCGTCGTGCTTAGAATACAATTTCCGTATATCCTTAAAAGCCTTTTTGTAGTTTCCATTGCTGATAAAATCTAAATACTATTTTGCATTTGAACAAAGAAAATTAAATAATAATGATTTTATTATATTTTAAATCATTACTAAGTACATTCTGCACCTTACGATCCAGTATATTGTCCATTTTTATTACGATTTTTTTAAAATAAAGTTAAAATTTTAACTTCGCTCAATTCATTACATGAAAATATTTTATATTTTAGTAAGAATTGTATACTTTATCATAAAGAATATTATATGCAATAACTATTATAAAAATATGTTTCACAGATTTTGATTTCATTTAAAATTAATAATACATTTGAAAAGAGTATGCAAATATCTAATTCTACATTGTTATTTGCTTATTGATACAAATTTATTTAGATGACATTTCCATATAAACCCAATTCGAGGTTTTATATACATGATTGTATAGTTGATTCTTTCCTAATTTAACCATTTTCTGCAATATGAATACTTGGCATCAATTGATAACATTGCTAAATTTTATACATCAATACTCAACCACGAGTTTTTTGTGTGTCACTTTCAGTGTAATTCTGTACATTTTTTTAAAGTATCGCCTAAATTGTGAATATCTCTTAATTCGTGTATTCAATCTTAACTTCGGAAATAGTCGTCACCAGTTCTTATTGGAATTGTCAACACGAATTAACAGCGACATTTACAAAAGAAGGTTCGGGACGAAAAATTTCATTATTGTAAATGGGTGCGAGGCTATTGATAAATTATTATCAACTCGAGC
Source organism: Intoshia linei (assembly GCA_001642005.1). Taxonomy (NCBI): domain Eukaryota; kingdom Metazoa; phylum Orthonectida; family Rhopaluridae; genus Intoshia; species Intoshia linei. The sequence goes on along the minus strand of LWCA01000041.1, from coordinate 39,169 downwards.
AAACTTTTTAAGTGAAAAACCAGATTTAGGTGCATCCACAAATTTTATAAACTATGGAGCACACAGAGCTAAAGGAGTCGCATGGACATTCCGAAAAAATATACTAAAAAATATTTTTACATTTAATCCAGTTGTTCAGCATGTGATTAAAGAAGAAATGAACAATTTGTTTTTCGAAATTGAAAAATCCAAGTACCAAAGTATTCGAAAATTGTTTGAAAAAGTATGCACAACTATTTCTTATAGAATCTGTTTTGAAAGACATTATACCAAAAAAGACCGATCATTTCTTATTCCAATTTATTCCAACATATACAATTATTCTTCAAACACAGGACCATTGGTAAATATTGCCGATTTAATATATATCTGTCGATTTATTCCAAAATTTAAACGAAAATTGAACAACTTTGAAAATATTAATAGAATCATTAGATTGGCTTGCATACGACAAATTGAATTACATCTTATTAATCCTTGTACAAATAATTTCTCTGACGGTTTAGATTTTTTAATTGATAAACGATTTAACTGCAAAAATTTTAACAAAATTTTTGACGATGAAGAAAATCAGATTAAATTTAAGCAGTACTATCAATATGAAAAAAGTAGACTCAACGTAAAACAGTATCCATTATATTACAATTTGTCAAATGCAGAATGCTCTCTTTATTCTATTACAGAAGATATGATACGATCCGGGTCAGAAGCACCTATAGCAGTATTTAGTTGGTTCTGTGTCTATATGGCGTATAAACCCAACATTCAACAAAAATTATATAATGAAATTGTACAAAATTTTATACCACCGAACGCCGATACCACTTTACTGAGTAATTTATACATCACCGAAAACCTTGCCCGCGAAATTAAATACTTGAAACTTGTGGTGATAGAACTACTACGTTGTTCTTCTGCCGGTCCAATGGGCAAAAGAAATGTTACGGGTTCGTTCGAATTCACATATCAAGGTAAAACACATAAATTCCAGAATAACGACACAGTACTCCTCCACTATTGGAGCACAATGAAAGATGAAAGACATTTCCGAGATCCAAATGATTTTAACCCAGAACGGTGGTCCAAATGTTCATCAAACTATGAAAAAGATATGCTGCCATTTGGGATTGGAGAAAGAAAGTGCCCTGCGAGTCATTTTATGATAGATTACATTTCCGTCTTAATATCAAACATTATCATTCGTTTCAAGATCAAACCCAAACAACCAACCAGTCGTATCTACTTTGAAACAATAGAGGGGATGACAATTATTCCAAAATTAGATATATTCGAATTTGAAAGAATTTAATCGTATATTTACAGCATTAATTAATAAATATTATCACTGAAATGTAAGTGAGTTTTTAAATATTTTTAGCATAGATGAGGTGACGTTTCGGCTTGTTAAATTCTCGATGGGATCGGAAAATTTGTTATAATCAAAGCAATGTAAATATGGTTGTACGTTGGTAAACGTTGTATCGAATATATTTCCAATTTGATAGCTATCCGGGATTTTGGGTACAATGTCTGATTGCTAAAAACAAAAAATTAAATTTAACGGCAATGTTTTTACCTGTGCTACCAGTGTAATTTTTTGTATAATTGATAGTACAGAATCTACGAGTTGAGATTTTCGTTCTACTTCGGAAATGCTACGATCGGAAGCAACTTTATTTACATCAAAATCCCAAATTTCCCAAAATACCATATCGTCACTGAAGAGCCAACTAAGAATTATGATGTAAGCAAAATGAATTAATACCGATTTTTAGTTCTATAAAAGAATTTGAGTGAAATACGCCCCATGTCAAGAGAGCTTTCTTTCAATGATTTTACAAAATCACTGCAATTATTTATAACATGTCGACGCAAAGATCCACAATTGATACGAGTATATGTTAATGACAGTACTTTGAGTTTTTCATCGTAGAAACCAATCGATCCGACGCTATACTAAAAAAGGTAATCAAGTATATCGACCCAGTTACGCTACGTTCTCCTTCCAATTTATTGAATTTCCCCAAGGTTCTGAAACTAATTACAGTGTCTAACATGCAAACTATACACTCGTGTAATTCTTTGTCGTTTTCAACGGTTACATGAAATCTATGTCTGCGTACGTTCATTTAAAAATTAAATATATTTACTCGTTGAAATTTACATTACCAACGCAATATTTTCGTTAATTATGTCGTACGTTTCCATAGCCTAATTCTAGTTCACGTTGAGTGAAGAATCGAGAGTAATATAGAAAGGTTTAAGATTTAATGTAAACAAATTCTTTACAGAATATTTGAAAAATGTAGTATTTAAACTTAGTCCGGTCCCGGTTGATTAAGATCCGCTGTTTCTGGAGTTGAAGACCTAATATCTGCGGATTCGTTTATGGATTTTCTGCATACTGGGCAAGTAGCATTCTAAATAGTCAGATTAAAAACACATTCTAAAGAAAATGGAAGCCTAATCGTAAAAAATACTTGTTTAAGCCAAGCGACAATGCACTCGCTGTGAAAAAAATGTTCACATTTTAATTTTTTGACTATTTGGTTTAATTCGAATTTGTCCAAGCATATACTGCAGGATGAATTTTCGTCTAAAAGCACAAATATACATTTTAAAAATCATCAACCTATATTGGTTTGAGTAATTGATATAATGGGTACTGCGTTTATTTCTTCTTCTGTGGCTGGTGTTGGGCTGCCATCAAATTGACTCATTAGCTAATCATAAAATATACATTAAAAAAAAATACCTGTGTTATAATGTTATCAAAATATGTGGAATTTATCACATAGTCTTGAGTTGACAATGAGCTAAAATCAAATACTCCTTCGTTTAGTAAGGTGACCATCATATTCCTGACCAATCTAAAAATTTATAATATCGTATTTTTTATTAATACCCCTGTATATTTGATATATTTGTGGGTATGGCTTCATTGGTACCTGTCTTTAAAAAAATATACAGTAAACTCGTATAAATACCCCATCAACTCCTTCAACATGTATCGTACTGGATATTCTACTGTTTCTGGATCTGTTGTAAATATCTTCCAAGTTTATATTTCTTAAAATTAAATAAAAATGATATGTAAAATTACTCTGGGCGAGGTATCCGTTCTATGAAACCACCATTACAAGATCCACATTCATATGCCTTCATTCATAATATATAAGAAAATATTGATATTACCGTTAATGATTTTTCTACTTCAGTTTCACACTGGTGACAATAATACACATAATCATTCGAAGACGTTTGGCCTGAGGTTTGATCGCCGTTGCTTGTATTACGGCTAGACGACATGGAGGCACTATTACGGTCAGATTCGTTATTTACGGAGCCAGTATTGGATATATTATCGCCCATCTGATAAAATAATTTAGACAGTATAAAAATCAAAATAAAAATGCATAATCGGTATTAATGTTAAAATGATAATTATTAGAGTGAATGAATAGTTTTACATACGTACAATCAGCAAAATATTGATATAGAGAAAAAGTAATTATTGAAATTTAGCATTTCTAGTTAATATGGAAATGAATTAAATTTATTTCACTTGGTATTACCTCGCAAACTAAGCAACACACTTTTTTATAAATAGGTGTATATTGCACTACTTACAATTAATTAATTAAAAGACTTTATATTTATTACAATAATTTACATTTGTCCGCACTGCATTATATGTACTGATAATTTTGGTTTGTTATTTGGACCTGTTGGAATATTTTCAATTTTACGCATAGTCAACATTCCTTCCAGAACACGACCTACATTTATATAGATAATAATTAGACCTAATATACCAAAAACGACATGTTTTCCATCTAAATAAGGCGCTTTCGAACATGTTACGAAAAATTGACAACCATTAGTGTTTGAGCCACTGTTAGCCTAAATATATTGTAATCTCTCAGTTTCAAATACCTCACCATCGATAAAAGACCAGCATCTTCGTGATTTATGTCAAAGTTTTCATCTTTAAATTTTCCTCCATAAATACTATCAACCCCTGTCCCGTCGTGCTAGATTCACATTATTTACAGAACAATTAAAATTTTGCAAAACTTAGATTTGTGCAACTTATACGGATTTTAAAATTCTGACAATCGGAAAATATTTTACACAAAGTTAAAATAAAAATATAAGCAATTTCAAGGCAATAATTTAGTAAAAGGCAAAAATTAGAACTGTATGTTATCGAAAACACGTAATCAAGAAATATATAAAACATACATTGACAAAGTCACCACCTTGAATCATAAAATCACGAATAATTCGATGAAACTGGGAGTCTTTGTATCCAATTGGTTTCCCTTCCCTTTTATGTTCACCTGTACATAATTGTCTATAAAATTATATTTTAGTTTGAATAGAATACGACTATACCTAAAATTTTCTGCGGTTTTAGGTACTATATGAGCAAATAATTCAAATTTTACTCTTTCCGCTGTCTAAATAATTTAAGTTATATTATTTGAATAATACATTTAATTACTTGACCACCAATAGAAATGTCAAAGAAAACAACAGAGTTGTCTGGATTCCACAGAGGATATTTCTTGTCCATTTAAAGTTCAATTCTGATAAAAAAGTTTAAATAAACTTACGATGTCATTGATTGAACGTTGCTAATAAATACTATAATCTAATGCAGTATCTTAAGTTGAGATTATCAACATTTAAAAAAGATCCATTTGATACAAATGTTAATAGGAAAAATCGACTACAGTCAAAAGTCGAAAAATCAGTTTCACTGAATCCACGAAAAAATCTTTTTTATGGTGTAAGCCAGTAAGTGGTGATCAATGCGGCCCGCATATCAATAAGTTTGCCCACCAACTGTTGTAAGCAGTGCTAAGCAGCATAAAATGTTTTTATTTTGTAGTATTGGCTGGATCTACAGCTATTCATTCTTAACTGCTGGCTGTAGGACTAATTTTATCTTTTAAATTTGTACAATTTATGTATATATTTCGATTTTTACTGGTTTATAATCTAATCTTTTTTGTTTTGAATTAATTAGATCTGACATTGAAGATAAAAAACAAAAATATTTATTCATATTTGCTACTTTTTTCCCAAAGCCTAGACGACAGCTAAATTATTATTTTAAAATCCCAATTTTATCCCACCATTAATAAAAAATACCATTTCACGTTCTTTATGTAAAAATCCCTTTCTTACGATTTTACAAAAAACCTATTAATCCTACCCCAAATTAATTAAATCCTATTTTACCAACTCTTAAGTTAAGCTAAAATCTCTTTTCCTAGTTTTTTGAAAATTTTGATTTTACCAAACATTACCAGAAGAGACTGTTAATCCAACCACAAAATATAAAATTAAAATATACTTAGTTCTAAACTTTAAAGATTTGTGAAACCTACAAAGTCCATTGTAATCAGTTTACATTTTACAAATTAGTCATTTATATATTTAAAAAAATTTGCTGGTACTAGAAAATTGACCACCCTTGGGTATTAGCCATTAGATACCCAAAAAATATTTTTTTTAAATACACGAAAAACGTACAATTCATAATAACTGTTTTCTATAATTTAGACATTTGTATATGAGGCGGTCCATTCAATCATCGTTTAAATTTAGATCAATCTAGGATCCTAATCTAAAAATTTATTTGTAATTTTTTCAGATCTACTGCGAAATAGTTTATGCGGTTGGTATGAAAGACAAAAATAAAATTGACATTAAGGCTATACATGAAATATTTATTTAAATATTGGGCTTATACAGTGATTTGTTAACTGAAATTTCATCTAAATATTAAATAAATATACACTTTGAAATATAGACCAATTTCCATATTATAAGAACAGCCTTTCGTTACAATTTTTTGAGGTGACCACCAATTTACTAATGATTTCATGATAGGTAATTGTCTCAACAAACCCTAAATAAAGTAAAACTTATACAGAATACGTATATTTACTTGTTGGTCAAACTTGTGTAATTGTTCATTTTTCAGTTCTTCCTTAGCTAAATTAATATTTTCTGTAATCATATCGTTTATTTCAGTCGTAAGCTAGAGTACCAATTATTATACTATATTTAAAAAAATGCCTCTGAAGATGTTTCCACGTGTTTTAATGACATATCAACTACATTAACCAATCGTTCGATATCATCATTTGGACCCATTAATCCAAATCTAATGTACCCAAGGCCTTCCTCGTACGCTACAATTTATTATAAAACGTATGTATCAAAAATATCTACCAATAGTAAAAGCTCCATCACATGTCATCAGTTTATTGTAGACTCGTTGATTCAATAAATTCAAAATTTTCTGAACATTATCATTTTGTACATCTTCACTATCTTTACGGAAATTCAATATTTTCGGAAGACATCTAATAATATTAAATACTAACATTCAACGTTACCTAACAGCACCTAAACCCACCCAATGCGAATCATTAACAATGCGAAGATTATGATATTTTTTTACAATATTGTGAAATTTCAATCGATTTTTTAAAGTATTTGTTAAAATAGATATGCATTTTAAAATTGAATCACAAAGTTTGTCAATGTTTCCTATACTAGCCGCACTGACATCTAAAAATAAATAAATGGTAAATTTTCATGAAATACCGTTATAAGAATCGTATTTTAAATAAACTTTCCCGTCTATATGATCTAATATAAAAGCCTCGTAATTAAGTGTAGCATATATAGTCCGTGCCAACTAAATATAAATGACCATTACGGTATATAAAAAAAAACCCACAAATTGCACATATTGAAAAAAATGGTATAGTTAACGATATCCTTAAACGCATATAAAAATAAATCGTCTAATTAGAAAGTATATATTAATTATAAAATTAATATACCTTTGGTATTGTGATTAGTTAATTCGAATCGAAAAAAAAGTTGAGGTGTATCGAGATCAAATATACTCTAAAATTGTAAAAACTCAATAAAATAATTACTAAAGTATTTGCAATTTTAGTATTCAGGGTAGTGATAAATTCTTTTTTATTTTGTGATAAATTTCTATTCTGAATAAAATTTAAAAGTTGTATAAAGATAAATATACCATAATTGTGATAAAAATATTCTTTTCAATAGCTAAGTGTAATTTTGTAGTCTATAAAAAAAACTATTATTATGAATTATAGAACTATACTGCATTTATTCCTTCAATTATTCTATCAGTTAATTCTTTGTATTTGATAAAAAATTTGACTAACCACATAGTACAAAAGTTTACATCAATGTTTTTAGAAATGTCTTTGGATGGTTTTGGTATATTTGGGAAAAGAGACTTGTAGTAAAGTGTCTAAAATATTAAAAAATAATACATTAAAATACTAATTATTACCAAACATCTTATTTCAGGAATGTTAAACCAAGTTCCAAATTCAATTGTCATACTATCTGTAAAATTTACAGATTCGTGTGAGTTTGTATCATCAAGAAGAATGAGATATTGAAGCAATGGACTAAATTATCAAATTATAATTTTTAACATACAGTCCGACATGCACATCTTCAACCCCAAAATAGCCAATGTACAAAAATATTCCATAAGATTATATAATATATGTCGTATAGAATGTATAAAACTGTGAAATGTACACATTCTATGGGCAAGTCGTAGAATATATACATTTCATGAATAAGTATAATGTGTAAAATTTTCATTTATATTTTCATTTTGGGTTATAGAAATTTTTTTTATAACCAAACTTTCAAGAGGGGTTTTTAAGATTTTTTTGACCAAACTGTAAGGTTGTCTTTAAGTTCTGTTCAAAAAAAATTCCTAAAAAACCCCTTTCAAATTTGGTTTAAAAAAAAATTAAAACCCCCTTTAAGTTTTGTTCTAAAAAAATCTACATTGTACAATGTACATTTATGTGAATACTAAAATTACCCATGCAAATGTAACCATATATTATTTTGCTCGCAAATTTTTTTAATGTTCAAAATTTCATCACATTGGCATAATTTTTCAGTTCCTAGAATTGTAATTAAATGTAATTGTATGTAAAAATATGTAGTTTAACTTGAATATAGAGAACCCTTAGATTAAAAAATGATATGAATGTTACTTATATTTTTTAAAAAGGAAAATCATAAGTTCTTAAAAATTATAAAATTAGTATTATTTTATCATAGGTATGTTAACATAATATAAATAAAAATATTAAAAGTAAAATTGTACGTAGTGAATCTGATCTTGTTCATGAAAGAATGTGGTAGATACTGTAAAATAATGTTAGAGAAATAACATATTCACAAATATATTATGATATAATTTTTTAAATATTTCACTGGAAAGAACCTAACATAGCTCATTAGAAAGCTTGTAAAATTAAGAGTAACATGATAACATTATGTTAATTTTCAACAAATTTTTCAAATTAAACTTTCTATATAATTTTGTATCGAAAAATATCAAATTTTCAATTAAGGAGAAATTTGACTCGTCACTAAGTTTTAATAAACAGTCATACAGTAAAATGATAAGAAACATAGTGGCGCTATAGTGGTCTGACTGCAAATACAAATCTTCAAAAAACCTTTTTTGTTACTGTTATATGATTAGGATGTAAAAAAAATATTTTTTAGTGTACTCTATTGAACATTATTTTTTTAAAATTGAACATGAGAATTCCCTAATTTTCGTGTTCCTTATTTTCAGGTTAGAATGTAAACAATTATAGGAAAATTATTTCAAATCAACAATTAGAAATACAGTAAAGGAATAAAAAAATAAACACAGACCTGCACATGCCATTATAAAAATAGGCTTGTGACCAGATTCAATATCAGATTTTATCATATCTTCCAAAAGTGTAAGGTTCATAATTTCAGAATCCACTTGTGATTGTTTATTTTTGATACAATCCACTATTCTAAAGTTAGAAAAAGGTAAAAGGATCTAAAGAAATTTACACAGATATTGTTGTTAAATTACTTTTCTTTGAATGCTACAAATTAAATTCTCGGAAACAGATGAGGATATATATATTATAGGTTTATGTTTCGTAAAACTTTCATAGCCTTTGTATTGTAAATTGGGATAATGTTGACGAAATGCAGCAAACAATGCATCCGAAACAGAATCTGCAACATTTTCAACAAAAGTAACATCTCGACATGAAAAACTAATAATATGATAAAAAACGCAAAAAAACAAATACTGGTATAAATTTGACAACCAATTGAGGACATCATTTCGGATAGTAGTGTTTACAATCAAAGCATCGCTAGTGGGTAATATTAATTTAGATAGCGACTTAACAACAATAGAACATTTGGAAATGTCTGAAGATATAATGTCAGTAATTTGGCTCTGATTTACATTCAGTTTCGTTATACGTTTAAATCCTTCTATAACCTTTTCGAATGTTACTTTTTCATTTTGAGCATTCATTTTGATTACTTATTGATGTCGTGGAAATCAAAATAAAAAATTGTGATAAAGTTGCACTTTGATTTAAATTTGAATTTTAAAAACAATGGATCAATTAGTTTTGAAGCAAATAGATGCTAAAAATGTTAGTGATGTAAAAGAATTTTATAATGATTTGCAGGTTACACTTAAAATATAATTTTTAAATGATTTAAAGGTATTGAAAAATAATCAATTGAATTTGAATGAAAGAAAAAATTTGATTGATAAATTATTAAAATTTTTAAAGTTTTATTTGCCATTTCAGGAAATATCTAAATTGGCAGAATTGGTAATTTTTGTTTCTCAAAAAATATTAAATGAAGTAGAACCAAAATTTTTTTCTAATCATGTTAACCATCAAATACGACATGGTATACTCAATATTATCAAAAAGATTCCTTTGGGAGAAAGTTTCCGAAAATTTTCGAATGACGTTATTAAATTAATGTTTGAAGTTATTTGGAAAGACAACGAAGTAAACGCTATTGAAGCTAGTAAAATAATCATGGAATGCTCAAAGCAGTATCGATGTAGTTATAGTTCTGATTTTAAAAATATTTTTACTCGTATTAAGGACCTATATCGCCATATTACTAACAATTTGGACAATTTTTTGTTGAGTCCTGATGCCTATGTAGTAGAAATAAAAGGGAAAGAAGAATCATGCGAAGAAAAAATTCTTCTGGCCAACATTGATAAATTTTGTACAGCCATTGTCAAACTTAATCCGAATGAGTCCTACTACTCAGATGAACATTTTCCAGTGATCACAGAGGGAGCAACTACGGTAAGACTAGTTAATTCAGGAAAAAAAAATTTTAATTGTGTACATTTCAGAAAATATGGTCATAGGAATAAAATGTTTTTTCTGCCAACTTCTAGTACGTCTCTTTTATTTCTGATTGAAATTACAAGCAATTTGATCATGTATTATCAGTTGTTTAAACAGACTTCTATTTCAATCGAAATTGCGAATATGGGGTTGAGTCTTATCCAGGTTGTTCCCAATTCATCTGCATTCAGATCTTCTCGATACAATCATACAACTATGATTTATTTCATTGAATGCCAAGTTCGAATGATTGCCTATTTAAGTTACTATATCCGACATTTTACTTTGGAAAATATGAAAGAATGCGTAGAGTGTCTTATTTTGTCAATTCAAAAAATCGTTCAAATATGTCCCATTGAAATTGGTACTATGCGTCGAGACTTGCTACTCGCTATGAAAAACAGCATTGGTATATGCATGAAAAGCCCCAAGAAATATCCTACTATAGTTAATATTCATAATTTTATCCGTGAAGATTGTTTGTTGGGCTCCGAATATGAAATTAGACAGCATATACGACACATTGTGTATGTTTGTGTACATGATTTGATTTACATATCAAGACGTGAGTCTTCGCTTCAAGATATAAAGGCTTGCATTTTTGAATTTTCCAGTAACTTTCGATATTTCGGTGTTTCTCAACAGACCATTGTTATGTCATTGCATATTGTCACTTTTTTAGTGACGCCTCTTGGTACAACGTTTTGCAACGACTCAGAGTCTGTTTTGCGAATCTGTTATTTGTTGTTAAAGTACGCCATTAAGAATTTAAAATATTTTCTGAAATATAAACTCAAAATTATTAAGAAGATTGTCGAACAAGGAGACATGCTAAGGGTGACACAAACCACGGAACTGGTTAATAATTACTCACCTCCAGAAAATAAACAATTACGTCTCACGGAATGTCGCCAATATTTTATAAGTGTGGTTAAAGTAGCATCTGCTGCTTTCCAATCTATCATGCAAGTGGATGGAAAAAGGACGAATCGCAATATCTCACCTAGAAAAATATTTGATAATCAAGATAGATGCGTGAATATTAATCAATCTAGTCAAATGGATACGAGCGTAAAAAGTTTCATTTCTGTGCGAAGTGATGTTAGAACTTGTAATAAAAGTTCGGATTCTATGGATGAAATGAAAGGAAATTATTCTGCTATGGTTTGTTTGTCTATAATGGAGTCTAAAATTCTTAAACAAATTTTGTTTTATGGTATTAAATCATTCGATATTTTTAATTACGAACAACTCAAAGACGGAGAAATTGTTAGAAAAATAGACATCGTTAATCCTATTTACGGCAAGGAAGAAAAAGCTACTATGGACAGTTTTGCTCAAATTTATAACAATTTGCATGGTTATGCTTTAATTGAAGTAATGAAACCATCTATTCAATTTTTGATCGATCAAATGTTTATCAACCCTGTGTCTCAGATGTTGATTAATATAATTTTATCTGTAAAAATTGCTTCACCTTGCTTTTCAATTGTTCTTATTGAATATTTGATTAAAAATTTGGAAAAATTGGGCACAAATTCTTTGCATTCTACATTATACCTTAAACTTTTTAAGCACATATTTGCTGCTATTACAGTCATTTCAATAGAAAATGAAAAATCTGTTAAAGTTCACCTTAAAACTATTATTCAGAAATGTCTAGATTTATCACTTAACGCAGAAACACCAGAAAATTACTTCTTGCTGCTCCGAGCTCTATTTAGATCTATTGGAGGTGGCTCCCACGAAGATATATATAAAGAATTTTTACCTCTGCTACCGTATTTACTCAAAAACTTTAATAAACTCCAAAATTGCGAATATAAACCGGAAACTAAAGATTTGATAGTAGAATTGTGTTTGACTGTGCCTGTGCGACTGAGTTCATTGCTTCCTCATTTGCCACTATTAATGGATCCTTTGATAACAGCTTTGAAAAGTAAGAGTTCTCTCCAGACGCAAGGACTGAGAACCTTAGAATTATGTGTGGATAATTTGCAACCAGATTTTTTATACGATCATTTTAAACCTGTTCAAACAGAATTGATTCAGTGCTTGTGGAAAATTATTTCAACGACCGATGATAGTATGGCACATATGGCTTTTCGTTTGTTAGGTAAGTTTGGTGGACATACTCGTGCAGTTTTACGGGAACCGCAATCCGTGGATTACGAAGAAGTCTCCGATGAATATATTTGTAATGCAAGTATTTACTTTAGTGGGAATTCAACTCCTGTTAAATTGCCAATTTTCTATATAATCGATAATGAGTTTAAAAATTTTATTTCGTTTAATTTTAAAGATACAGCATCAAATTTTAATATTAGTCAATCGTGGGTTATCGTTAAAGGTATTTTGTCATCAATTTTACACACTCATGATCTAAGACTACTTAAAAAATATATAAATAGAAGGTTTATGAGGCATGGAGAAATACCTAAAATTCAACACTATTTGAAAAAACCAATATACACGCATAAGGGATTAAATTCTGTAGTAAAAAGAGCTATTTCGTGTATGATAATGATTTATCATTTTGATGAATTCCGAGAAGAAGTTTTAAAGTATATTTGTAATATGACAAGAATATGTACTAGTTTTTCTATTATTGAACAATATTATTATAGCGAACAAGATTTTAACTGTAATTTTATATATTCGTGTGTTTTGGTTGACGCAATTATTGATGTTTTGCATGACCCAACTAATGATTATACGAAAATTTGTCAAATTATAATATCATTAATTTTCGAGTGTGTTTCTAAATCTGTCGGTGAATTAGATCGTTGCTGTAAAATTTGCATTGTCGATTATGCTTTTGAAAAATTGATTTATCTTTGTTATGAAACATCGTGGTATGTTAAGCAATCGGGGTGTGCCATGTTAAATTTTATGCTTCACCGTTATAATAATATGTATTTGTTATATAATTCAAAAAAAATATTTACAGCTTTAATGTACCTCTTGAACGACTTGGCTGGTAAAATTTCGTCTGATACATTCGATTTGGCCAATTCTATTTTTGCAAAATTACTAAATATAATTTATTCTGTAACGGACGAATCATGTAAAAATTTCAAAATTAAAGTTTTGGAAGTTATTTCGTTGGAATGTATTAAAAATTTGTCCTCACCTCACAGTTTGGTTAGGTCTAATGTAAAATATTTCATATCGGAAATTTGTAATCTTTCAGGAATTTCCATTGAAAATTTTCTTTTAAAATACAAAATTTTGATTAAAAGTTTGGTTCCTCCCAATTATTCTGTTTTTATGGAATCATCGCCCTGGCAGAAGCTAGGAATTATGGATGCTTTTACGTATGTTATGAAATTGAGTCCGGAATGCATTGATTTTCATACAAACAACGCTACTCATAAAAGCTTTTTTGATTGTATAATAGGTGTAGTCGACTCTTCTGATGAAATTGTGTCCAAATTGGCATGTTTTAAAAATTCATTTGAAACCTTCCAATCTCTGAAATTGTTTTCTATAAAGTGTCTTGGAACTTTGAATCTTAACTTCACAGAAGCTGAAAAAATTCAGTTAAATTTTAGTAATATAATTGTTGACTGTTCCAGTAACGACGATTATGAATGGTTGACTCGAAATACTTTGGCTCTCTGTGCTATCGAAGAATTGTATAGATTTACAAAAGGAGATTCCACTGTTTTGCTATGTTTGCCCGATATATTCAATCCTCTTTACGCCCATCTTGCAGATATACCCAAAAACGGTATGGATTCAAGATTAGGGTTAGTTGTGGCGGAAAGAATTTTAAAATTATACGAGAAATTTCCTAGATCGATGACACAACAATTGGCTTTTAGAACCATAGATTGTTTTAAAAATTGGATTTCTCTGTTACAAACCCTTATCGATCCAAACTATGACATTACTGGATATACCGAATCCCATGAATCTAAAATTGCCAATATGATTTTAAAATTTTTTGTGGCTGTGCAATATCAATCAAAAATGTTTTTCAATGATATAGCAAATGTTGTTTTTAACATCGAAAAAAAGATGATCGATTATGGAACTAGTCCATTTCGCTCTTCTTTATACGCAATATGGGAAAACTGTCCCGACGAATTGGGTAAAATTATGCTTACTCATTTCTATATAGCAAATCATCATGTTCGAGACGTTTTTTTTGATTTTCTTAAACGGCCAAATGCAATTATACCACCCAGGTTAATGGATATGGACATACTGTTGAATTTATTTATGCATGATTCATTTATTAACAGTAACAGAGTTGTATATTTAAAATACATTTATTTCGTAATCAAGAAAAATATTATTCCTTACTTGGATCATTGTTTATTCAGAGTATTGCATGTTGAGTGGAATAAAATTGTACGGAGAGTATACGGCAGCTCTGTAGAGTCGATTCCTTATGAATTGGAAAACTTTGAAAGAGAATGGGAAATGGAAATTGGACGATTGGCGTTAAAAATATTGATAAAGTATATTAAACACCAATACCAAGACATTCCTGTATTTTTTGATTTATTCAAGGTCTATTCAGAAACTACCTTATTGGAAACTTTTAGTTTTGACGGAAATGTTAAAAAAATTATTCAAAAAAGTTCAATCTCTTGGAAGCGTGATGTTTGTGGTTTATTCATGCAAATGTACCGAGATGCGTGTTTTAATACTGCTCATGCTTACTATATTATGAAAATGCTGATCCTTCCTATATTTAATGCTAGTTGTGGTGCACCTGAGGGATTATTTATAAACCCAGTAAATATTAAAGCCTACTTTGATATGCAAAGAAACGACAAAGATACTCTTCAATTTGTGGTAGACACAGATATTACATACGTAGATGCCACCATTTACGAATATTTGAGTGATGTACAAAAATGCATGACACCTCTAAATTCTTATTTTAAACTGATTCCTCCTAAAAGTGTAAACTCAAATTCATTGAATAAAATGATTAATTTGGATTCTGCAAATATTCAATATTTGAAATATTCTCAGTGTGATTTAAATTTAATAAAACTATATTTTGAGACTTTTGTTTTGAACCCGCCAAATTTGAAAATTCATGCGAAAAATGTGTTTGATGGTAATGGTTCTCAAGAATCTATTTCAATTAAAATGGTGGCTCTGGAAATTATATCACTGTTAGCAAAGCATTTTTCTGGTATCCTGTTGGAATGTAACCTTGAAATATCTAAAGATGAATTGTTGAACAAACTAATTGAATATACTAGAATTATAACATACAACATTTCAAGTACTGATGCGATTATGAAATTTCAGGGATTTCTCACTTTATCCCACATTATTAACAGTTTTTCCGTTGACGAATATACTACAAAAACTTTCTTTTTTGAAATTTTACGCTCTGCAAACCTAGAAGTTAAATCCAAATTGCACGAAATTACGGATATTTTAATCCCAGCAATAATAAAAAACCTTGAAAATGGAAAAGAATTACTTTTTACTTGGACTATGGTGTTGGTTGCTGAAGAGGCTTTTTCATCTATCAATTTATTATATGCTCTAGTACAAATTATAGTGAAGCATAAATACTATTATTTAGGTTTCAGACATTTGTTTTTATCTCAACTGGTTCAATCTGTCAATGTACTGGGTTCACGAATGGGAAATAAAGATTATGTAAAGGCAGGCATAGATTTCGCTGACGTAATTGTTAGATGGTTGGAGAGCGACGATGCAAGCAAAATGTTGACTGATAATGAAAAATCTACTTATTCGTATTTACTGCAGAGTTGTCTGAAATATTCATTCCATTTTTTTGATGTCACAACAGTTAATGATCATAACAGTATAACAGTTCGTTTTCTCAAAATTGCAAAAAGACTTATAGTTCTTTTGAAAAATGTAGAATTTAATTTTAATTGGTTGACCAAATTTGTTACCGTTGACAATTGTAAAAACCCTCCAACGTATACACATATTATGGCAGCTTTAGCTATATATAGAATTTTAATAAGTGAATTACCTATTGAAAATGCGATTCAATTTTTAAATACGATTGAAGATGGTATAATGAGCGTAATTTCTCATGCAAATCTTGATCTAATCAAAGTAGTGGCACAAATTTTAAATCCTATTATTAAACACCACCCGTTTGCTCCTGAAGCAATTCCATATTACACAAATATAGATAAAATACAGAATATTTACAAATTTTTGTCCAGTTATTTGATAGGAATTGTTGACAACTATGATAAAATTGATCCTAATGTATACAAGACCATAGCTTTGTTGGAAATGATTGGATCTGGAAACAATTCTTTTATCAAGTCTATTATCAGTTCATATGTTAGATGGTTTCATAGAATAATCAAACAATACTTTATGCCTCTAAGAAATGAAGAAAGTAAAACGACTAATGGGATAAAAACTAATGTCATTATGATGGGAATAGAACTTACTAGGGATACTATAAATTCTATGAATTCTGAGACTAGGAAAATATACATTATTCAAACTCTTTCCGTCATTATTGAAAAGATTCAAGATCACAATGTGTTAAAAAAGATAATTTCTTTTGTTCATGATTGGGTAGTCAGTAAATTTAAATACACAGATTCTCATCCATCTCAAAAAGAGATATCAAATTTACTCGTAAAACTGTTTAATAATCTATGCTTTAAGCGTTATTCTGATAATCCAGATTTATCAAAACCTTATTTAGAAACGGTTATTTATATCTACAAGAATCAATCCTTTTCTGGCGATTTAGTAGTGAAGCTGGAACCTATATTTATTACAGGACTTCGCTGCCCTGAGCCAGGTCTTCGGCTACAATACAACAAAATTTTCCATGAGTGTATTTCAAAGACGGTTGTTGCTCGTTTGTATTATATAATAGTTAATCAAAATTGGGATGCTATGCTAATTCATTTTTGGATTAAACAATGCATTGAACTCATTTTCAGTATAGTAGAACCTAAACATGTTATGACAGCCATTAATTGCAAATTTTATGTACCCACAGCGAACAGAATGTTTCTTATCGGCGAGAATGACAATCCAGACATGATAATTTCTAATTCAGATACTTTTGATTACGACCATTACACAATTATGCACGACAATAAGAATCACGTGGACAAAACCGAACCCACAGAGCAAGTTTATAGATCAGAAAGATGCATTCCATTTATAGAAATTAATGATAAATGTAAGAGTTCGACGATTTTCAGTAGCATAAACAGTTTTATCAAAGATTGTTCCAAGTATTTTGCTCCGGTTGAAAAGATTACCACACGTCAATTTATCATGTCAATTTCACAAATTTGTTACAAGGATACCACAATTGCTTATGATACATGGGTACACATTTTCCCGCAATTATGGAAAATGATATCTAGTTCAGACCGATCTGTATTAACGAAAGAATTGGAAAGATTTTTAACTTCGTCGAACGACGGAACTCAGAGAGAACCTGCAATTCACCCATCGTGTATTAATTGCTTTATCGAAGGTCTTTATCGTTGCGATCCGCCTGTTGTCATTCGTCCATCATCAATGAAACATTTATCTGTGTATCATAAAATTTGGCACCGAAGTGCCATGTATTTTGAAACTGAACTGTTTAAACTAAATTCAACAAAATTAACTAAATTCAAGCCAACCAATGTGGATAAAATGGATCTTTACCCTTCACGTGAACAGGAAATATTTGATTGTTTGCAATCCATATATGGCATGTTAGAAGAACATGATATGCTACTAGGATTATGGTTTGATAGGTCCTACTTTCGAAGTACCCTAAATGGACTTAAAAATTTTTGTTCTTTCAATTTCTTTAAATCTCAAAAAAATTTCGAATATGCCATGTCCCAAGCAGCGAGGTATGACGCTAACATTGACTCTGATGAAACGTTAGTGCCTGAATACAAATTTATCGAACGTAGTTGGATTCAGTCGTGCAAAGAATTAAACCATTGGGATACTCTATTAGCGTATTCCACGGCACCGGAAAATTCTAATATTTTTTTGGCTGCAGATTGTGTTTGGCGGATGGCTAATTGGAACACGTTAAAGGATTTACTTCCTAAAATTGAAATTAATTTACCCAGAGAGTATGGCTGGAAGGTGAATGTTTACCGTGGTTATTTAAGCTTGGTCACACTGGACGATATACACCATTTGGCAACTATTGAAACATATATATCAAATGCTTTTACCGCTGCTATTAAGTTATGGAGAAGATTTCCCAATATATGTACAAATTCGAATATTCCATTATTATACGCCACACAACAAATTGTTGAATTAAGCGAGTCATTCAATATGATAAAATCTCAAATAAATTCACTTTCTACAAACCGATCTACGGCCTATCATGAATTTGGATCACAGATTAAAACGTGGCGAAACCGATTACCAATGATCTGTGATAGTTTGGCCCATTGGAGTAACATAATGTTATGGCGAAGGCATCATTTTCAAGCAATGGACAAATTTTTCACTACTAATCCTCCAGATGCGTGCAACGAACATATTACACCTGCAGCAAATCATTCTGTGGTCAATTCTTTATTAACGTTTGCTACTGTAGCTAGAAAACATGGATGTTTGGATATTTGTGATCAGATCATTTGCATTGTTAGTAAAATGCCGTCTTTATCTATGGCTGACTCGTTTATCAAGTTGAAAGAGACCGTCAAGTGTTATTTCAGCGAAAGTCGATGTCTAGCAACTGGGCTAAATTACCTGGACAGTGCTGAACCGAAATGCTTCAATAAAGAAATAAATGCAAGAGTTTTTTCTTTGAAAGGCAGATTTTTGAAGAAACTAAAAAGATACCAGCAAGCAAACCAGTGTTTGTCGGCAGCTATACAGATGAATGATACCTCACCAGGTACATGGCGAAGGTGGGGAGAATTGCAGGAAATCTTATTTTATTCTACAAAAAATTTGAATTATTTGGTTAGTGCTGTCACATGCTACCTTCACGTATGCCAAAAAAAAGATAACGAAAAATCACGTGTGTCAATAGCAAAGATTATGTGGTTATTGAATTACGAAGTCTATGATAAAATAGCAGGTGTGTTTATGAATTATGGTGGGTATATTTATCCCAGTAATTGGATCAATTGGATACATCGAATTGTATCTTTTATCGGTACAAATGCCAACCAAGCTGCGGATATTTTATTAAATCTCATTTCAAAACAATACTACCAGGCAGTTTTTATTGCTATTAGATCATTAATCTTATCTCTTTTTAATTCAAACTACAAAATAATACTTAATGTGGGTCAACTTTCCGAAATAAGTAACAAATACTACAGAAGGTGTACTATTTTCGAAAATTACAAAAGTTTTAAATCTATTCTTTCTTTAAGATCGAGTTCGCCCCTTTTAGATAAAAAGTTATTAACTTTACGTAATTTACTGATTGCCATTCACAGAAATAATATTATAAACACCAGAGCTTTGTGTCAATTCATTGATGAAATTAGTAGCATTTCTATTTCTTGGCACGAAGATATTTATTGTAGTCTAAATAAGGCTGTTAAACAGTTTTACAAGGAATGTTGGTTTAACAAAAATAATATGCAATCTTTCAAAATTTCAATTGAATTGAAAGAATTTATAATGAATATTATTGAAAGGTTTAGACAGCATATCAAAAAACATGAAAATCGATTGAATGTAGACATGTTGGAGTTTAATAATACTGCTTTCTTTGGATTACCTGAAGATGAATCAAATCGTCAAAATTCTTTCAAAATATATCGCCGTTTATTCGCCATGTTTCAAAATAACTTTGAACAATGCCTTCAACTCTCTAATCCTTGGAAATTGATAGATTTGTTGAACAAGTGGGTTTGTATTTTTCAGATGAAATTGAAGGTAAAATCTCGAAAGGATTTTAGTTTAATTCCAAATAAGTATAGATTTTTGAGAAACTATTCTGCATATTATGCAGAAATTGTTTTACCTGGGGAATATTTAGTTTGTAGATCCAGTCCAGTTCACATTATGTTAAATGGCTTTTCTCCCTTTATCAATCGAGTTAACATTAATGATGAAATTCACAATGTTTTGACTTTAATTGCATCAAATGGTTGTAAATATCCATTTATTATATCAAACACTCTTACGAGTTCTCTGAATGATCTTGAATTATATTCTAAATTACGAATTTACAAATTAATGAATTTTTGCAATTATGCTTTTGAAAATAATATAAACGCCTCTACACGTTTTCATAACTTTTTAATTCCGCGATTTCAAATTATCTCTCCTTATTTGTGTATGATTGAATACAATATGTCAACTTTTCCACTTTCTTCCATTTACTATAATGCACCTGAAAAGAGTGTCAAAAAATCTGCCACTGTTTTGAAACAATTTTACGATGTAATTTCAAGGTTTCCATCTGACGACGATGATAGTTTTGATTATCAAGCATCTTCACAATTTTTGTCTGATTACACTAGATCTTCTTCTGATAAATTACTGACGGATTGGGCTGATCAGGTTTACAACAACTCAACTTCATATTGGCATTTTAGAAAAATGTTTACTATCCATTATGGAATGATGTGTTGTATACAATACTCTTTGGGGTTGAATCCCATCAATTTAAACAATATATTAATTGTTCGTGAATATGCATTCTTACAGCCACATGGATTACATATTAATTTAAATGAAACTAATAAAACAATTGCACCTTTTCGTCTTACAAAAAATATAACTAAATTTATTACAAAGTATGGCATCAATGGACCTTTTGCTACTTCTATTATAAATTCTGCTCGCTGTTTCCTCAACCCGAAATTGTATTATGATACCTTTATAAGAACAATTTTCCGTGATGAAATTGCATATAAACATTCTCTAAGGGTAATGTGACATTTAATGTTTTAAATTTTTTCTAGAGTATTGTTTTTCCAAAGGAAATTATTCACCAATGTGTGTTACATTCTGAAGCTGTTATGTGCAGAGTGAAGGGTAAAATTATTTCATTTAAATTGACCAAATTTTTTTTATAAAAATTTAGACTTATCCTTAATAATTAACTTAAACAAATCTGTCATTGATACACGGGAACTCATCAAAATTTCTCAAACAGATGAATGTATATATTCCTTGGATCCTAGGTGGCTTCCATGGGTTTAATATGTAAAATAAATCTACCATTTGTTATTATTATATTGAATTTTATATTATTCCTTTAAAGTGGGAATTTTTAATCTTATATATTAACAACCAAGTTTTATTTGATATACTAATTTAACTTTATTAAAAATATATCCGTGAAAATCCCTTACAGATCTGATTAAAAATTTTTTATTTACATTTTGTGTATAAATATATATTAGTCACGACAAAATGTGGGTTTTAGTTTAAAAAATTTACACCTTAAAAATAAATATGATAAGAAAATGAAATAGCTTCCATGAGTAAACAAGGTTCATTTGCGTATCATTGAAATCGACAAGCTTTGTTCAACGAAGATGTTAATTACACATTTCAAAATCCTAGACCCTATGGATAACTTCAAACTTATCTCTATTATTTGTTGCAAACCAAAACCAATTATTTTCATAATACCAAAAATACGAGGTATACTGGTATAGTTTATTAACATTCTATCTTTCAATGTTATATCGGTATTCTATGTCATCAATTTGTAAAATGTAAGCTTCATTGATACACTTTTGTTCGTTAAATTCAATTAAAGATTTTTCCATTGCTTTTCCAATTTCTATTTTTCAATTAGGAAATTATAAGTTTATTTATATACCCTTAATTAAATCATTCATAAATACAGTTAAATCTTCCATATTGCAATTCTAATTGTTTAAATATTAGACACGGAAATAGTTATAAATATTTTGGACCTCATGAATAGTGGTTATATATTGGTGTTACCTCTTTATTAGATACAGAAATAATATTATTTAATTGATTCCTTGTATATTGACTTGTTTTTGATGTAAATTTCATACGTTTTATCTAAAAAACATGACATTTTGAAGGGAATTTCATTACAGAATGTAATTTAAACAACATTATTCTACGGTAGTGTAGAATTTCTTCTATTTTTATAGATCTAGGTTTACCTAAAATATTATATGTCAATATATGTTATACTAGAAAATATTGTTAATGATGTATTTATTTTATTTTTTATAGTTTGTAAAATCTAAATCATTCATTATAATTGCCATAAATATTTATAAAACATTCATATTTTCAATCGGCTCGGAGTGTATCATTCTTATATTATTCACCACACTTATGCTACGAGGTATGTATTCGTAACAATTCGTCATTCTTGCAGTATCCTCATCTTTAATAATTTTAGTTTGTGACCATTCGTAGTTTGTTATTTTCGGTTTCAACTTTTCAGTCTTGGCATTGCTATATATTTCTTCCATATTTACATCTTCATAATTCATATCAAATCAAAATGCACATTATGTAATTGCGCGACAATATTGATTAATATATTACATGTATATAATAATAATCAATAAATAATTTGCACCACATTCAATTGCTAAGATTGATATTAATTTTAATAAAGTTTTTTTGGCGGAAATTTGAATGAATGAAATTGTAGTTAAAACATTTGATGATGTGATTAGTCAGTTAGAAATGGTAATCGATGCTTCAGACAAGTATAGTTATCTGGACCTCAAACTAGAGAAAAGAAAATTTAGTGTGATATCTTTTTTTGATGATTTATTAAAGTTTGTGATTGGAGTTGACAGAGACGTGACGATTAATTTGGGGTCGATTTTAAGAGAACAGGATACTAATATTTCATTGAATAGTATTTCTCAAACAAAAGAACCATTACAGTCAGAAAAGAAATTTCGGTGTGGCGAAATGAAAGCTATTCGGAAAATGGTTAAAACTTGCATACAACAAATTACATGGAAAGAAGAGGATATAAATACTGTAGCTAATACTATTATGAAAATAAACTGGTCTGAATCAAATGTTTTATTGTTTGTAAACATTCTTTCGGACATGGAGTTAAGTTCTTCCAATCTGAATAAATTAATAGGTAAAGTTAATTCTATATTGAACCGTTCTGAAAATTTTCGATTATACGTCGAGGTTCTAGCTCCTATACTTCTTTCTACTCAGAAAATAAATTGTATCAAAAATTTTATGACAATTGTGCACATAACGATACAAATTTCAGAAAAAAGTAGGATTTTACACGAATATTCGGATGAAATATTCTCAGAGGATGTATTTATTGACAGTATGGTGTTACTGGTTAAAACGTTAAATAGTGATTTTTATTTGTTTGAGTCGTTTTGTGATTTATACCAAACTCAAAGATATACAAATTTGAACGTTGAAAATGTGATACTTTTTATTATATATCTATCAGTGTGTCGTGTGGGTTGTAGCAAAAATAATATAAACTACTGTACTAAAATTTTAAGCAACTGGTTTTCAGTGGAGATGGATTTAAGGTTCAATCATTGGACTAAATCCAATTGCATTGAGATTTTCCATTTAATAAATAGCTTCTCTACAACAATAATTGATGTTTTCCTTGAAAAAATTGAAAGATTTGATTCAAACTTTGTAATTCTTTGCTTTGATATAATAAAAAAACACCCTATTGAAACACCTATTAATTTTATTGTGAATAATGGCAGTCCTAAAAATTATAATCACGTAGTCGTCAATTTTTCGGTCAAATGCATCATGAGGATTTTTGAAAATCATAGATATTTACGAACTCAACTAATGGATAGTGTTTTGGATAGGTTAGTTTCCAATGATGAGAGTAATATTTTTGTGTTTAAGGATATTTTCAGATATTTAGTATCGGAAGCTTCTGAATTGTGCACACGACATGTGGTTTCTACTATTGAGACAAACTTAAAATCTTTCGAAAAATTTGATATAATTGTTTCTTGTCATTTTATTGATGCTATGCAGTCTATTTTTCGATATGTGGCTACATGTAGAATAGAAATTTTAAATAAATTGATTGAACTTTCACATAAAAGCGCCTTTGAACAACAATTGTTATCGATGTATGGGTTTATTGGAATCTTGTGCAATTTTAAATTAGAATCAAGTTTAGCTTGCAGTCAAGCAAGTCAAATATCAATTCAGAAAACCCTACCATCTCAATTCTGTGATTTATTGAAAAATGATGATCGCCAAATTTTGTGCAGTGACATAATATTAGCGATTGAAATAAATATTGACAAATTTCAGTCAATGCGATTGTTTTTTTATCTCAATATTGGTGTTATATTATATAGAAATTCTCATCTCTTTACAGAACTGTTCTATATTTTGAAAAATCGTATTTTAAAGTTTTTTTCTAATGCGACCACAGATACTGATTTTGAATCAAAATTTTTGGACAATTATATTATTGACGAAAAGATTAAAAAGGAAATTAATCTTATCGATGTAATTATACTAGCATCTACAAATTGTTTAATATTGAGAAAAAAAAGTATTACGAAACAATCTGAAAATTTAAATTTTATCGAGATATTTATGGATGTAATCATATCAAAACTAATGAAAAATTCAGACGAAAATATGACAAGTAAACTATTCTATAGGTGCATACTTTCTACTATGTTGTATTGTTTCTCAAATGATTGTTTCAAAAGTGGTTTAGAATTATATGAAAAATATAGAGAGTATTTTAGCAGCAAAAAATCAACTTCCTTTATTTTTGGAGACGAAAATGTGTCTTGTTTATCTCTATATCTGATTCCACACGATATTGTGTTAAATACATGTTATTGTTTTTTTAAAAACATTTTTATCTCAATTGATGAGGTAATGGAGATTGATCAACTGTCCATTGATTGTTTTGGTTTCATTTTAAATTGTTTATTAAATGCTATTATTAAATTGAGAAAATTTAAAGGCTCACTTATTAATCGGTATGTAGAATCCGCCAATATAATATCATTATCCAATATTGTACGTTTGCTTATGATGGAATTCAACAAATTGGAGAATTATAAACATCACCAACTCATAAAAGTCAATGAATCTCAAAATTTTTCTCAAATCACCAATAATTTAATTCATGATAAAATTAGAAAATTTAATTGTGTGTACCTTGATATTCTCTGTAATTCCTCTATAATTTCATTCAACATGGGATCATCTGTTTTAGATACATATTTGGATGGTTTATTCAATACAAATATTTGCAAACCCATAAGCGATACATACAAAACATCACTAGAATTCTTTGTGGTATACATAATTAACATTTTGTCTACCATTTTTAACAAAAACGATTCAAAATATACAAAATCATTAAGTTCTCAAATTTGTAATTTGTTAAAGCTTGTTGTAAAGTTTATCGTTCTATTTGATGACGACAATCCAATTGTTGTAGACGTTTATAAAACTTTGTACAAAATATCGACTGTATTTCACATAGGTAATGTTGTTTTTATGTTAAATTAGTTAAGTAGCATCAAAGACCGTATCAAAGCAACTTTTTGAAACATTACTTCACGTTTCCAGGTATTGCGATATTAATATAAGAATTATATATGATATGGCCATGTCATTTGCGAAATTGGTAAACTTGGAAGAGGTATTTTGAATGTAATTCAATTTTATTTAGCGTAATTAGAATCCGGATACTCAATTGATATGCTCTCAGAAATTCTCCAGTAGAAACCCAATCAAATTTGCCAATTTGAACAAAGCCCATTTTACAGTTTTGTTGGCTGTTTGGATAGATGCAATGAATATAGAAATTTCATCTGCACAATTTATTGTAGAACATATATCGAATTTGAAGAATACTAGTCAATTATATGATCAACTGTTTATAAGATTTGCTATGATGGCAAATGCTTATAGCAATGTTTTAAAAATTTGTTTAGAAAAAAACGTATCAAATATTCTTAACTCCCTAATTAAATTTTATAAATTATTGATTATTATCATTAAGCAGGTATCAAAATATAATATACTTTACATGTAATACATTGTAGATATCAATGAATAAAAAGCTTTATACGAATAAACTGGAAAAGTGTATAAAAGTTATTGGATCTAAACTGACCATGTTTATTTATGAAATTCTTATTGATATACAAGTTACTTTTTTTAATTAACCAAAATTATATTTTTAGAAAAAAAATGTTAAAATTCAACCACAATATGTTCCAAATTTGGTATTTTCTATTGAAAATTTTGAATGTTCGTTGATGATGCTTTCCAAGATCACGCATGTATTTGCTTATTTATTTCATGTTTTCATCAATTATTATGTAGGTAGATTATATGCATTATATGCCCACTACCATAGCCAGAGACTTTAAATTAATCAATAGTTAAATAAATCATAAGCCTTTATTAAAATAAAGTATTTTTTTGTTATTTTTATTTTTGTCCTCTTCATTATTAAATGTTGCAAATTTTGAATTAATCGTACTAAATACAATTCAAAATTATTTATAATATTTTACCATTTTTGGGGAAATATAGCACAACCAAATGGAACAGACACAATAAGCCTAAATAACAGTAAGTTAAAAATGTTTTAAATATAACTAATAGTGCTATTTCATTTTGGACTATTTTTAAATGATAAAAATTCATAGAAAATGAGATGCATTTAATGACAAATATTTTTCATTTTGGCCATAAAGTGAAACCCGCGTCTCTTCATTTAAAAATTTTATTTTGATGGTAATTCTGGGTAGTGATAATTTAATTTATATTGCAACAATATCGAATTATTCGAATATAGAAATGATTTGAAAATTTAATCGTTTTACGGTAATAAAATATTCACAAAATGATGAATTATAATGTATGATTTTTGAAAGTTGATAAAATTACTTTTACTACTGAAAAATAATTAACAGTGAGCGGTGCCTTGTTTAGTATGTGTGAATCTAGGCTTTGTACACTAAATTCATTGAATGCGCATGAAACACGGAAATAATGTCTTGCTTCAAATACAGTGTCTTCGTATTATTTTATTTAATACCATAGAAAAAAGTTTTTCTCATACTAAACAAGCCCACTCACTGTAAATATAAGTATTTTAAATATTTTTACCCAGTTCAAATAAATGCATGTTGTTTTTTGAGATTACATAATTTTATAAAAAAGTCTGCAAAATGTAACTGTGACTAGAATATATTATATTGTTAATCCACATAATTACATTAGTAGTGTCATGTTGTCTATGACATATACGAATATTAGGAAAAAAGATTGAAAGTTTCAATTTGAAACTAAGAGAAAAATGTTGCTATGAAAAAGGTAAAGATGTGGGTTTTTTTAGACAAAAACGAAAAAAATATTTATATGATTCTGCACCAAATGTGAATCATTACTTATACATATATTTTTTACATTTCAAAAATGGAATAGCCCTAGTAACTCACTTTATATGAATTATAAATAATTACATATTATAATTATAATATACACTACGCATTGTAAATGTGAAAATTAATTTTATTACTGAGAATCGATATTACATCAAAACAATATTTGATTCCATTCATAAATTAAGTATTTTCATGAATAAAATAAATTACATTGATCCAAGTATAACCAATTGTGTGATAAACGCTAGGCTTTTATTTTTCTTAAATATTTTAAATTTTTCAAGGCGTTCCATTAAAAGAGGAACACAAACTAAATAACATTAATAAAACTAAATTCTATTTAATATATCACAATTATAACTAAAACACTTTATTCAATTAAAATGTTCTCAAAAGGAACACTATATTATGGTTTCTTAACTAGGAATTATTTGAGAAAAATATATGTTTAATACATAAATGAATCTTATGGAAAAATCAGAACTGTGGAACCATGGTCCCGCAAAATATTATTATAATACATAATAAATGTAATAATAATATAAATATATTGTTGAGAAACCCCTTATATATAAAATGTTCTTTAGTCATGTTTACATATTAAATGTTATGTTAATATATTAAAAGTAATTACTCATGGGTGGAAGAGCAATCATGTTTCTAGAAATACAAACCTGAGATATTCCTTTTATTGCTGCCAATTTAGACCGACCCACTTCATTATTGTTGTCATCAAAAAGGGAAACTCCTTGCTTAATTTCTCTATAAAATATATCAACTATAAATATGGTCCACTTATACTTTTGTCGAGTCAGAGGGATATTTATAAAATTAGCCATGAATACAGCAAATGTTGGAACAAATCGTTGGTACATTGGTGGAGCATTCTAATATATTAATTATCACAATCACATATTTAAATAACCTTTAATAAAAAATTTCTGAACAACAAGGAAGCTGAAACAGCACAAGTGGTAGCAGCTAAATAAGACACTCCTATTTCTCTAAAACGAATATGTAGGCTTTAAATTGTAATTACTTCTTGGAAACTTCAATTTTAGCATTTCTGTTAGTATAGTTGACAAGTGAATTAAAAGATTGATTTACCCATTGCATCACTGCTACTTGTAAATTGGATCTAATCATAAAGTAAAATTATATACAGTATATACAACTGCAGTGGTTTCTGTACAACATGGATGCTGAGGGACCGAATATTTGGCGTATTAATAATACAACCCTAATATAACTAAAGAATGATGAGTAAAGTGAAAAATACACGAATTCATAAGACATTCAATGAATGTCATACATACGTTATATGTACTAGCGCACATTAACATTACACACAAAGCACAACAGTGCACTGTACATTGTAACTTACTTATAAAAAAATAACATAAGACCAGTGAGCATAACATTTCCAGGCATTTGAAATGACATTCTTCCAAATATGTTTTGCAATTCTCCTGAATCTGGATGAAAAGATGATTCCTCGAGTTGTTTCATTTTAAATAAGTCTTTTTTATTAATATTCACTTTTTCATTATTTCTAAATAATTAATATTCATTACGGTTTTATTTTTTATACATTAAGTTTCGTAATCATTACAGTGTAATGTATACATAATTAATAGATAATTTTACCTGAATACAATAATATACAAAATATGTGTATACAAATACAAATACAAAATATATATAAAATGAAAAATACATAAAATTATTGTGATCTGAACTTGCTATCTTGTCCAGTTAATTTTAAATTTAAAAATAACATAATGCAGATATCGATAAGATTTCATATTTACAACAAATTTCATTTTTATGAAGGTCGAATTAAAAAGTTAAATGAAAGTCATTGAATTCGTACATATTTCTGACAATTACACAGAACTCGCTACCTAGTATTGGTCTAACTTGTCACAGTATTTCATAAACCACGTTTCAAAATAAATTCAAAATCAAAAAATTGTTCAAATATTGGTTTAATGATCTATGTGCGGCAAACTCAGCGATGAAGGTCAATAAAGCATTGTTGGTTTATACTGTATAATATACTTTGTATATTTATGGGACCAATTTCAAAATAATTTAATAAGAAGCGGAATACAAAATTTATACATTACAGAATTCATTTAAGTTGTTACACTAAATCTCCCCGAAAATTACTCTTTGAGAAGTGGTCGGGATTTTTTTTGTGAGAATCCACGGTATATAATATACATTTATAAATAAAAATTTACTGATAATTTTTAATAATATCGCGAGCTTTATATAGCTCTTTATTTGATTTTAAAATATTTCTTGAATCTGTCAGCCAACCGAAATATTTGAATCTTCCTAAAAATGTTGATTTGTTCCAATTTGTTAATTTTGATTCATCCATATATATACAAACCGTGCAAATAAAAAATAAAACTAATATGATACGTTTATTTCAGTCTTTAATCTCAACTTCATAATGTCAAGTTGACAGAGAGTCAACGTTACAGAAATATATTTTTAAATTTATCTAATATGGATGTTGAAATGAAGAATCCCTGTGAAGCATTTACATGTAACTTGCAAAGTTTGAAGGATGATAACCCTGATAAATGGTTGGGAAGCCTTTGGTAAAATTGGACTTTTTATGAGTTAATTCCTTTTAGTCAAGTTAGAAATACAATTATGTGCAATGAGTATAACATCAGAAAATTAGTTAACTCGGAAATGATTATAAGGTATGTTATTTTCACTTTAATGCAGACATTATATGAACAATAACTATATACTGTGAAATATTCATAAGTTTATGCATCTGGTTAAAAATATGCCTTTATTTAGCCGTCTTCTGTTTTATATCTCACTTCAACAATATTAACATAATATGTAGTATAACCATATGCTACCGGCTTTTATCTACCCATACCAGTCTAAATATGGCATTATCAAATTTGTACCGAGTCGGTAATAATAATCGGTACTACCGACCCGTCATTTAAATTTTATTTCTAATCCACCTGTACATGTCATTTTGTTATGATTCATAAATCATGGGCACTCTAATTTAACTATATTATTGCATATTGACCAATGCGGGAGTTATTTTAACCAATTTTTACAACTAAATATTATGTATAGTGTTGCTCATAAGTTATGAGTCATAACATTATAATTGTATTCATTCACATATAATGGTTATGTGTTGTGTATTAATATTAACACGAAAAATATTATTTTGAAAGTTCAAAAATAAGAAGGCGATTTCAGAATATGTTTAGATTTTAAGATCTTTATTACATCCCTATATTACCGTTTTTTAATGACTACAAATTATTATTATAAAATTTAAATTTTTTTTAATAATTGTTAGCATTATTATTATAATAATTTTAGAATATTTGAAATTTTTAATTTCACAGACACATCTCCACAAATAAAAGCATGTATCTGCTCTATATTTACCGTTATTTTTAAAAGTAATTTCAATTTGTTGTCTGAAAACGCGAAAAAATTTTTAAGTGAAAATTTCATGGCTACTGTGTCATCATACTTGCTAATAGAAAATGAAAAGTTGATTGTTTCCATATTATATCTTATCAATGCAGTCATTAGCATTAATGAATTGAATTGGAAAGTATATTTTTATGATAATAAAGAAATCCTTACCCGTTTAATAAATTTGATATCGATAAAAAGGTTTAAAAAGGATTGTTTCATAATACCTATGGTCTGCGATACACTTTCCACAATGTTTCACGATGAAGAAATGGTTCAAGTAATTTTTAATAATGTGGTTACTCTCAAAAGTGAGAACAGTAGTTTTGATATTTACGGGTAATTTAATTTACAGGTAGTTAATATTATTATCTCAAATCTTTTAGATATATTGTAACGGTCCAACAACTTCATTTTTTACTGTTTAATTTGATTGTAACTCCAAAACCACCAAAAATATACCAACCGCATTTTCACCATTTAATGAAATTAATAAATAACGAAAAAACGTTTATATGCTGCATGATCGGCAAAAATAACGTTGAATTCTTATCACAATTTTGTACATTAATAGTTTAATGCCACACATTCAATTTAATAACATCCTTATAGGCTCTATAACGGGTTCTCAACCTATTTTTCCGAAAGACCACATTTTATCAATATCAAATAATTTATAACCATCGCAGGCCACAATTTTTATTTTATTGCTAGAAAATTTATGAAACAAAAAAGTGTAAATCCACTTACTATATTTTTAATGTACTTCATTTTATATTAGATAATTTATTTTTAAAAAAAATTTGTGAAATATTTATTATATAATTAATGATAATTAACAATTTTGTAATAAATATAATAGTTGACAATTAATGAGAATTTTGGCTTTTTTTGCAGCTAATTGAAATCTCGGTAAAGTTTGTGATATTCCTAATCATATCATAACGTCCAAATATTGATTAGATTTAGATGAAATTACTTTTAAATTTGTTTTTAATAAACGCTATATTCGAAAAAGCAGATTGACATGAATATTTTGTTTCAAATAATGTCAATAATTCCAGTACACATGAGTGCAATTTATAAAAGTGTTGGTTATGTTTAATCATTAGCCATTTTTGTATGGGATTTAGTAAATTATTATCAATATGTATAAAATATCTTTTACTGAGAAACTATTTTTAAAGGCAATAAATTCCAGTTTTGCATTTTGCATACCCATTCTTTCAAATTCTTGGAATATTTAGAGATTTGCATAAAAAGGACTACGAATAAATTCAACAATTATTCCAATAGAAATTTTTTAGATCGTCATTCAAATGAATTTTGTATTTCTTCAAGATAGGATAATAATTTATCGTTGAAATTAATATCACAATTGTTTGAAGAAGTGGTGGAGAAAAAGAAATATCAGCCAGCCGTACTTTAGAAATTATACATTTTAAATTAAAGTTTAATTGTTCTCTAAATATTATAATATTTTTCCTAAAGATCAATTATTGTTTTATCTTTTCCTTGCAATTTTTTGTTGAGATTATTCATAATTAGTAATTATTAATTACACTAACATCAGTTAAAATATATATATTTTTAAGAAATTGGCACACTACTTTAGTACGAATAAATTTAAATTAAATTTTTTAAAAAGGGACAAAACAATTTCAAAACGGCCACAAAATGACCCGCGTCCCACAGGTTGAGAATTACTGCTCTATAATATAGAGTTCATAGAATAACCACTTTTGAGAGCGACTTCTGTATGTTGAGTCTGTTTATCTTGGTAGATTCGTATCAAAAATATGAATTCATAATATACCAGTCTAAATTTAGATATGTAATCTTATATTTATATTTTTTAACTGAAAAATATTTTAATTTCATCAGTTAGTAGGTCCGAGAGTTGTCATGTTTTATTTATAAATGTAATATAGAACTTTATAACTACCGATGTATGGGACGATGCTATATTGCTGCAGATTTTCGAACATACTTTATCAGACAAAATAAATGTATATTTGTAATTTTTAAATATTGACTATTTTAGCACCAAATTTCATCTTTGAACTTGATGAGCATTTTAGCACAAGAACATAAGCATGTTGTCTTTATGATGATGAAAAGTTTGGTTTTGTATTATTTTCTAAATTATTTATAGTAATTGTGGCTGAACGGTATATCACAGAAATTCTCATATATAATATCCGTGAACATGTGGATATGACTGTGCAAGTTCGTTCATGTAACATGTAATGTAGTAATCGACGTCGTATATATTATTTTAGTCTTGCTAATTTTTACATGGCGGATTCTAATAAAACACTCTTAAATTTGACTATATCTTACGTAATTATAATTTATAACATCGTTTCAGGTGTATCTCCGCGAAGGGGTACCGATTCGAGAAGAATATGTATACAATTTTTGCATAATAAATAAGAAATAGCAATTTGCCCACCATGAAAATCACCATGTTAAATTTTCATTAACTTGCCACCTTTACAGAACGCAAAAATATATATACACTTTCACCGTTTCATAATAGACAATGATAATATGTTAAGCTTTGTATAATGTTTAATTATCATTAGACTCTTCCGACTTTATGCCGACTGTGTAATGTAAAATATGATGTTGTTGTTAGAATTTTAGCTGGAAGCATATTGCATACTCTTTTGAAGAGTCACCAGGAATTGTGTATGCACGCTTATCCAATTGAAGATATAATACAAACTTTGAGTCAAACTATTTCTACTTCTACTCCTATAAATAAACCGGATAATTTATTTATGACCTACGGTAATCGTAATTCAGTTATTTTTAATAAATATAGGTTATTCCGATTTACTTATTCAGAATGCATATAAACTTTTTTCAGTTTTGACGGAATCAATCGAAAGTATTAGAAATACGGTATTGTATTTGTAAAATATGTTCTTTATTAGAGTAGGTTATTAGCTTTAAAAAAGAAACACCCAGTTTAAGTAGACCCATATTAAAACATTTAAAATGTGAAAATTTGGGTACTAGAATGGCTTGCACATATTTTTTGATTTCTATATCTCGATCTCCTAAACTTTTAAGGAAATTTTTCATAGATAATGAATATGCTATTTGTCTCATAGAGGTAAAAATTTCAATATTTTTAATATCTTTTTGAAGAATATGAAACCAACTTATCCATACAATTTGAGGAAATTCAGTCTCTGTTGTCTATGCAATTTAGTACTGCATTTGTCACA
Source organism: Intoshia linei (assembly GCA_001642005.1). NCBI lineage: Eukaryota > Metazoa > Orthonectida > Rhopaluridae > Intoshia > Intoshia linei. The sequence continues at coordinate 4,849 of LWCA01000041.1, read as the reverse complement.
CCTTCGACGAGTAATATAAATATATAATTATTATGTTGCTTTTTTGTACTACGTACGAATTAGAGTTGTGCACCACGGTCCGAAACGCGAACTTTCAAAAGCTCGTCAACATGACCCGAACACGAACTTCTGACTTGTCGCAGAACTCTAATACAAAGTAGGAAATTTGAATAATATTTTACATACATTTTACAATTGTATATTGTAACATAAATTTAAACTAAAATAACTAAAACTTGGAGAAAATAATTTTTTTTGATACATTTTTAGAGAAAAATACCATTCAACAAACATTTAATAAAAACCCAGATTATCAAACCTAAATGCCAAAGATAAACCAAATAATTAAATGTACACTCCTTAAAAGTCCCACTCTTACCAAATATTAACAAAGGAATTATACAGTTTTATTGCGAAATTCAATTTTACCAATGTATCTAAATTCTGAAACACGACAGGGTTTTTTCATGTATATACCTTTCAATTTTTTTACTCGTTAATTTTAATTTATTGTTTTAAGTTTATAACACAATATTATAAATAAATATAAAAACCATTTTACTGGTTCAAAATGGAAACGTTTAATATTTGAAGATATTTTCTTCTGAAATTCTTTACGTTTTCTTTTTTATATACATGCAAAAACTATTTATTAATTTTATGATTAGAAATTATTGGACCCCAACATGAAATTTGTTGAATCCATTACTGTTATTTTAATGGACAAACAAGAGAAATCTAACATCAGATTTTATGCAACATGGATCTTGATGGTAATTTGTTTATGATTATGATTTACTTTTAAGAACATAATGCACACTGCAAACGAAACATTTAAAATTAATTTTGTAAAAGATATTGGATTACAATTTTTTTTGGATATTATAAGTGGAGATCATAATGCCATGATACAAGAAAAAACAATTGGTCTTTTGAGAAATTTGTACGCTGCTTGTGGTGAAGTACGTATTTATTTATTTTACTTCAATGTGCATTTCTAGGATTGGAAATTACAAGAGTTTCAAAATTATTCTGGTGAATTTCTCAAAGCAATTGTGCGTTACCTTAAATTTTCGGATAGCAACGAATCACTACATACCCAAGTTTTAAAATAATATCCTGATATTGAGTTTACTTTAGATGCTGTGTTTTTTAGCAAATTTTTGCTCTATACCTCCGTGTCAACAGATGATTTTCGAAAATTCTGCCATTCTCAATATAATTGAAATGAACTTGGTAATTCATTTTTGGAAAAAAATAAAAATTTTTTTTTATATAACTGATTTGTAATTTAGAAAAATTTGAAATACATGAATATCAGCATTGCGTGCGTACACAATTTAGCAATAAATTGCTCAATATGTATGAATCGGTTTATCAAAATATTTTATAAACACATTCAGATGAAATAGATATATTGGAAACCCATAATATAGTGGATACTATGAAAAATATGCGTCAGAAAGATTTGGATGGTGCTACCAAAAATAGGTTTTGATGAATTTTCATTTCATTTCAATGTATTTTAGGATTGAAGACACCCTAAGTATATTGATATAATTATAAATTAAAAATACTACTATTTTTGTAATGTATTAGTTTTGAAGGATTAAATCGTATAATTATACGTTAATTGAAGTATATTATATTAAATTTAAGGGTCATTCCCTCTCATGAATCTTCAAATGGTTACATTGAAAACGATGTTCTTTATTTATAAACATAAGCTTTAGTACAGGATATTTCCTATGTAACGGGAAAAATTCCTGATTAACGGACTGAGTTGTATGACTTGATTAACTTTGAAGTAAAATTTACAAAAATTCCGTTAAATTTTAACTTAAAATGACTAGCATCAGAATTATGATTATACTAAAGCTTTTTCGGATATAATTATAAGTTTTACATTCGTAAAACATTTTATTTTTTTGATGATAATAATGGTTGATTATTAATTATATGAAATGACCTGCAAATATAGGTTAAGTGGAATGAAAATCAAAATGTTTTCATTGTTTTAATGCAGTATTTACCGGTTAAAATAATATACGGGGAATTTCAAATTATATATTTTTTTGCACCCCAAGGGAAACATTGATGAAAAAATTAAAGGTTTTTCATCATAAGATTTAGTAAAATCGTATTTTTCATTGAGGGTTGGTAAAATTTAATTTTTTATTTTGTATTGTGAAGTTGCTATAAGATTTTTCAAAATAATATTGAAAAAAGAGGATATTTCTCTTAAGCGTTGGTAAAATTGGATATTTTATTTTGTGGTTGATTAAGTGGATTTTTTATATAAGGTTTCATAACATCACATTTTCGGTATAATAGATAGATAAAATATCGGTTAAAGTCAATTTTTCTTAAAGCTTGAAATGGTATTTTTATTAACTTTTATTAATGGGATATTTATCATAAAAGTGAGATTTTTGAAATAATAATGTAGCGGTCGTCTAGGCTTTGGGATATCAACATCTAGAAATTCTGAAAATAAATAATAAAATTTATTTATATTATTAACATAACATGTAAATAAATAATAATATAAAGTTGACAATAAAATAAAAAATTGAACGGCATATAAGTATTGCCATATATGTAATGGAAATGTGTAGAGTCTACACATTTCCAATAAAGAAATATGGGTTAAAATCTATATAATTCATTCCTTCGGAAATTTTTTCATTGCAACGCAATTTTTAATTCTCATTTTCATAACATTTATTTTGAAATTTAAATTAAAACTACAACGAATTACTAAAAGTAATACAACTTTGTTATTATAATTTTTATATTTATTACAATACTTTGCAATATTGATAAAATTCACCTGAAATATGTTTATAAATTGGTGATTCCGTTAATTAGATACAAAATTGGTATTTTAAAATATTTACTAAATTGGTACTGAATATATTATCAGTGATAATTTATCACATTGAAAATGACAAAATAGGTTTTTATAATTTTATGCTATTTATGACAATTTTTAGGATTGGACTGTTTATACTTTATTAAAATTATTATACTATACTATATTAAATACTTTACTATATTTAATATTATACAATATATTCTGTCTAATAAATTAAAAAAATGGGATAACAATTGTTTTTAAAATTCTTTACACAATTGTTAACAACAAAATTAAGATGGAATAATTCAATCTAAAGTAAAAAGTAATGTGATATGACGGTTCCACCTCAAACAAGTTTGAGAACCACTCCTTGAAAGGATTGATAATAGTAAATAGTAGGATTTTTAAGTTAGATTTTTAACGTGAATTTAATTTTTTAGTAGAATAAAAATGTGCCTTCGGAGAGCTAGCTGCTGTTTGTAGGTAGTACATAACAATCAACCTAGTTATATTATAATTATATATAGTTTGGAAATTATGATTTCCAGATTTGTTAGATTGATAAATCCCACTCAACTAGCTCTTTCCGAAATAAAAAAATCTTATGAATTTAACAATTAAATCAAAGACGAAATCCTTGTATTTACTTGATGTCATTAAGATGGAACAAGAATCCACACTCACTATCCAGCGAACATTAACACATACGTACAATGTACGTCGTAAATAAATGATGATATTAAAAATATATCAACGAATATGAAGCAAAACCTCCCCTATTGTATTCTTTATTGAGAAATGCACAATCAAAATCAATTAATGTTGAAAGAAATTTATATTTAAACTCACAAAACAAAGAAATTTTTTTCGTGATAATATCAAAATATATTTACTTTTGTACCACAATAAATATTAATTTACATAACTAAATTATAGTTTTTATTAGACATTGACCCATTGATAATTATTTTTCAGTTAGTATTGCAAAATACAAGTTAATTATATTTAGACTTAAGACAACTCTACCAGCTGTTTGACAATATAACCATTATTATGACCAATGAGAGATTTCACCATTATTCAGTAAAAATAATAACTAATGTGAATATTTTATTATGAGTATAACAATTTTAAACATTACATGACAAATTGGCTATCTTACAATTTTTAAAACTTTTCCTATTCCGATGGTATTATCTAAAAATAATGTTAGAAAAAATGTAATTTTGACAATTCGAATGGACAGTAACTGAAGCCTACAAAAATAAAATTTTACACATTAAACTTTTTAGTTGTATATAAAATTCACAGCTAAGAGTTCTGCAACACGGTCGAAGTTATTGTTCAGATTAAATTTCGTTAAAGACTTAATGAATAACTATTATTGATGAAAGTTTAAAGTTTATTAATCTTAAAGTGTTCGGATCGTGTAGCAGAACTCACTAATTTTGGTTACAAAGATAATTTCATTAACTCTTGAAGATTGTGATTTATAAAAAACCTGGTTGTCACCTAAGTTAGTTTATACAGTGCGCGCAATAAACATATGTCCAACCGATTTATATTATTTTTTGGTCTATTAACATTAATTTTCATGAATATTTCATCTCTATTCAAAATACGCTTGTTGATACCATTATTTTTCTTCTGCCACTTTTATATGAAGTTATCACACAAATCGCTAATTAGCCGCGCAATAAACATAGGATACCTATAATTAAAATAATGTATTTACAATTTAATAATGTGTCTTTTCTCCTTTATTGATCATAACTTCAAGAGATATATCCTTCATTGTCAATACTAACTTTTCAATAACACTTTATGGATATTTTCCCATTCTGTCAATATTATCTGCGCCAGCTGATCCTTATTTTTAAATTGTCTGCCATTTTTGTATACAAACCTTGCCAAAATTCCCCATAAGTTTTCTATTGGGTTAAGATCAGGAGACTTCGATGGCCAGTTCATTACATTAACAGAATGTTC
>LWCA01001273.1:0-10392 GCA_001642005.1 Intoshia linei | reverse complement strand
TTTTTAGCAATATATGTTTTCAACTGCCACTTGAAAAAAGTTTCGACCATGTTTACTATATATATGATTATAAAATATTTCGAAGTCAATAGCCGATTTTAATATTAATGAAAATTATATATTTATTAATGTGTCACTGTTTATCTCAATGGATCTCAAACTGGCGATAAAAATATGCCCTTACAACAAAAAAATTCATAAACGCCCTACTCCATATTATAGTATTATATAATATTTTTTAAAATCGCTCCAGCTGAAAATGACCCTAACTGAATTAATCGCACACTTTGGGAACATCTGATATACATTGTACATTTTAAAATACAGAGTAGTAGTATTATAATAGTTTCTTATATTATATTATAATAATAAGTATAATTATGAAAGAAGCTAATGTTAATATTATTACTTCTGCAAATATTTGCGTTATTATCCCAAACATTTCCTTTGTTCTGGAAGGTACATTGTTCGCAATTAATTTTATTATTATCCGGACATTCTGATTTAAATTTTTATATCTTTCAACATATTATTTACTTTTACATAAATTTTCACCAAGGTAATATCCAACATCACAATTCTTCCCTAAGCTTGTACAACTTATATTGCCACAATCATCTGTTTTCAAGAATAGAATTATACCATATAATAATAAAGTCAATTAAGCTGTTATTAAATATAATTGTGAATTACTTGTACAACGTTTTAATTCAGCATTCCATTGAAACCCAGATTCACATTTCATGCAATAATTTTCGTTTTCGCATATCAAACAGTTTAATGGACAGGCTATGAAGTAACTTTAATAATTATAGATACATTAGGCATAAAATGTGTAATAATTATAATATGTAATATTTATAATATAATTATTATGTATATGTATATTCCAAGTCACCATAAATTAAACAATACCTAAACAAAATTGTTTTCTAACTTCTCCAGTTAAATAGGTACCGATTTCACATGCTTTGCAGTCAGATGGAGTATTACAAGCCCAACAATTTTTTGAACAGGCTAAGAATATATTAATGAATTTTGATTAATATTTGATATTGATAATAATTGATTAATTAATATATATTTATTTACCAGTAGTGTCTGATTTAATGTTCTTATATTATTAGTAGGCAACAATTGAAATTTTTTGCAACTTTTAAAAAAATTAAACAGTATCTACTATAGGGCAGTGCCGAACCTACCGTACCGAGGCGGTTCTTCGGGTGGAGGCCTCGATGAAACTTTGGTAAAATTAGTATTAAACTGTTTCAAAACTGAATATTAAAAAAATATATTTTTAAATATCATAACTATTTTGTTGAATTAAATTTAAAATATCTAGTCCATAGCCTTGTATATAATTATATATAGACTTGTCTAAGGGCTATGCAGGGCCGTGGAGACAGACGGTAGGATCCAAATTACCCGGGCCTACAATCATAAGGGCCTAATATTTTAATTTATTAACAGGTTATGTTGGTCATTTCTTCAGTATGTGAAAATTATGATGAAAAATGGCGATTTCCAGTTGTTATTTTTAATTTTTAGACAATAATGGATCGATTAAAATTTTTACCTATGCAATTTATATCCTTGTATTTACGATGATAAGATTCTAAGCATACATCACACGTTAATTTGCTTGAACACTGTTTGCAGTACATTGGGCATTCTATTATATGTATAAAAATGAAGCAACTTAAGTATTAAAATAAATTGATTATTAATAATGGAATGTTACTTTATATACTAATTTTAATATATTAAAGATACTTTCACAAGAATTAGTTTCTTTCATCCAATATCTACGAATTTGACAATTTAAGCAATCTGTATTTGAACTGCATTCGTTACAACCAAATGGACATACTAAAATCAATAATACTTAAAAAATTAAAAATTCCGAATTATTTCATTTTGGTCAATGTAATGTAAATTTAAAATTTTATTCTTGAAAAAAGGCAACAATTACATTGTAATTTTGGATTATGTTTTTATAAACTTACTTTTGCAAGTCATGTTTTCAGCATCCATATAATAACCATTTTTACATTCAATGCATTGCGGAGAACGGTTTTCACAAATTTTACAATTTTGAATAGGACAAGTTGCTAAATAACAATGTATTCAATTTATAGATTGAAATTTCCAATTTTTTAAGGTAATAATAATACAACAACCTGAGCCCTTTTTTGAGACATCGACGAAATTTTTGAAAAATAATGCCTCATTTTTCCAAATTATCTTTTTAAAAAATTATATTTTTCAATATTAAGAATGAAAGATTAAATCATAACCGTATTAGTACATTGTACATTTAATAAAGTAAATTAAATATTTATAAAAAAAAGATATTTAATGAATTTAAATCAGCGGTTCCCAATATACTTTACATTTATTACCCTAAACTGAAAGAAAATAAGTTCGTACCCCATAATAATTTAAATTTAATGTAACTATGACACCATAAGAATTAAAAATTTTTTAAATTGTTAAAACGTTACTCGACCAAAAATTAATATCTGAAAAATGTTAATGATTGAATTGACAAAAACGGAACGTACATATATTTAATGTGGACTGTAATATCATAGTGACTATCGAATAGAAGTAAATATATAAGGAAGTACGTATATTACAATGTATTATGTAACATGTATTACAAATTATTTTTTAATTTTTTTTGGGAGTTAAAAAAATATGTATAATTTATGAGTCATGGTATCAGATGAGCTGGTACCCCATAGGGGTCTAACTGCCCCTTTGAAATTTTTTGACCAAACTTTCAAGAGGAGTTTTAGAAATTTTTTTTGAACCAAACTTTAAGGGGTTTTAAAAAATTTTGGTTGAAAAAAAATTTCATAAAAACCCCTTTAAAGTTTGGTTTCAAAAAAAAATCTATGAAACGTCCCTTAACATTTGGTTTGCAAAAATTTCTAGAAAACCCCTTAAAGTTTGGTTTAAAAAAAAATTTCTAAGAAACCCCTTAAAGTTTGGTTCAAAAAAAATTTCTAAAACTCAAAATTAAATTAAATAAATTAAACTAAAATATAAATGAAAGTTTTACACATTTACGACTAACCCAAAGAATGTGTACATTTCACAGAGTTACACATTCTACACGACAATATATACTCTTAATATCGCCATTTTGGTTTTTTGATATTTATGGCGGTATTGAAGGTTTGGCGTTATTGAGAGTATAATGGTATAGCGAATATATCATGGATATGGTAAAATGGATAAAATAATGATAAAATGAATTTTATTCATTCAACAAACGCGTTTATTAATGTAATTTGATTACTTGGTAAATTTAATTAGGGATAGGTAAGCTACATATACTTAAAACTACATTAATAATTACTATAATAACAGTTTATACTAAAATATTTATAATTTTAAATTAAGGATTTATCAAATTTTAATAAATTTTTTAAGATATATTTTTATGTTTTAGCGGTATTGAGGAGTCTGACTGTAATTAGATAATTGTTAATTTTCAAAATTCGAATATAAAAATCAGGGACTTACCCAAACTAATGTATTTTATAGATGTCCAAATGTGATGATTGTGAACGGTTTATTTTGTATACATTATTATGTATTTTAAAAGTTTGGTTTTTTTAAAAAAGACGTGTTGTGATGACATGACGATAAATCATGATAACAATCGAGTCTCGATGTTAAATTAGAGAAATTGAAAAATTGAAAAATTGATTTGCTAAAATGGTAAAGATGAAATATAACGTGAATCTTAAATTTTTCACACTGAGTAACATTATAAAAATTTTAAACATTTTATTATTATACTGTTATTTCACTTTTATCGATATCATTTATCAATTAAATTCAGTCAAGCCACGAAAGACCGAATCAATGGCTTCGGATTTACCTCTATTGAATATGAAAATTTAATAATGTGTTTTTAGGCATATACCATCTTTAAAAGAAAAGTAACAATATTTACTTTGTTCCATCAATAATATTCAAATTTACATCTTAGCGTTTCCATAATAATAATAATATACAATTGTAATTATAATTATACGTAACGCAATAGTTAAATTAAACAATTCAAACAATTTTAAACTCTCAAAACTAAAAATACTTTCTAAAGTAAATTTATAAACATTAAAAAAATACCACAATTTATAATTTGAACCAAAAAAACTAAAATATATAATAATTACTAATAAAAATAAATTAAATTTACCATAAAAATATCCATAAAATAAGATAATATTCATTTGAGTAAATATTTTTTAAATTTACGACAATTACAACCAGAAATTTCAGTGTACAATATTAATTGAATTACTTGAATACTTAAATTACTTGAATGTGTTTTATCTAAAATGACTAAAATAACGCATAATGTTGTTGTTTAATTTATGCAATTAGTATACAACAATGAAAATGTCGACTTTTAACTTTAAAGTAATATTAAATGTTAATATAAAATAATTTTATTATAAAAAACATTATAATATAATAATAAGTCGAGATCATTCACTTTGTTTTAACAATGGTTTGACATTACTTCATAGTTAAATTTTTCTTTTATGTATTAAAATGTTATATACCTTTGATGAAATCAATGTTTAAACGAAGATAAATTTGATTTTTGATTGTTAAATGAAGATTTTGTGTTTATATAATATTATAGGTATAATTTCAAAATTCTTACATTATTGTTCTGAATTGTTTTTCTATTATGAATGATACTTAGGTAGAGTGTAAACCATCAACAACGCAATGCTTTGATGCCAATATTAATTTTATTACCTATGCGTAACAATGTCGGTAATTTTTTATCATCGATAATAAATAAAGCGTTATAAAATGTGCAAGCAAGAAATGACGATGCAATCCTTTTCATAAAAATCGTTAAATGTGGTGTATTTAATGTATTCATCATTGTTATGATTATCGTAACATTGTTATCATAATAACACCATAAGTTGTAAAGTGTATCTAATTGTTTAAAGTAATTTTCAAAGGCTTGGACATAATAATAATATACATAAGAATATGAAATTTAATATTAAAAAAAAAATGGTTAACAGATAATGTAATGTTACAAGACTGACGAAAATATTAGTCTTTTGATTCTGGTCTATTTATTATCTCGATCATGAATTTACTTTTTAAATTAAACGCTTATAAGAATTTTTACCTCAATTAATACCTCAAGGATTATGATTATCTTATTTTATATTAATTAAATACTATAAAATCCAATTTATAAATATTTTATTGGGATAAATAACATGTCTATTTTATTAACTATTAATTTATATTCCTTTTTCTTTCAATTATTATAGAATGGCAATCCTAAATGTAGATATTAGTTGCATAAATGATTTCATTAAAGTTTTTATTATATTTTGATTTATTAACAATTTATGATATTACTAACTATACATGTAAATTTAATATATCACGGAAAAATTTAAAATGATTTCATGATTCAGACTATATTTATTCATTTTAAATTACCTACTGTTTAAAATTTGATACATAAAAAATGAATTAATAATCAATTAAAAACAAAATTATTACAATCTTTACAAAAATTAAATATATATTTGTAATGCCAAAAATGACTGCATTGAATTTGATATGTATTTGTTTTAGTAATTTTAATTATAAATGAATATACAGAAAGAAAATGATATTCGATTAATCATTAATTGATTTTCATGATTCTGATTTACAATTTATTCATAACACAAATTATAGTCTCCTGAATTTAAGTTTGACATTTTTGGAAAGATGGATTAACATGTTTAATCTTACGAAACGGGTAATTTTATCAAAATAAATAAGTTTTTATATTTACAGTATTTTAAATACTATAAACCAGTCTTTCTTAACCTTTTGTACTTTAAGCGCACCTTAAATTTCGATAAGAAAAAAAACGAAAAAATAAAAACATAATACAAAGTAACAATAAACAAATACTATTATTTGGTCAACTTAACAACTCTTGGTTTAGTAAAGAACATTTGATGATTGGTTTAATTGACCATATTAATTAATGTAAATAAATTATTATATTATATAGTAAATCCCAAAATGTGAAAATTTGTGACGCTATTTTATAAAATTTTAAAAAATTATAAAACAAACTCAAATTTCTTTGCAGAGCACCGGTTAAGAATCTCTAATATGAACTAATGTTTCCTAATAATAATTATAGTTGGTAGATATAGTGCATTATATTGATGCATCTGTATTATTTTAATAATTATTAGATTAAAATTAATTTGAAATGATTATTAATAATATACCCTCTAAATTTTAATATAGAATGTCGATGTATACTAAATAGCGGTAACGGCTCTTTGGCCGTTATTAAGTGAATGTGAAATTTTTTTATAAAAATATTAAAACATTCACAATCGTTTCCTAGGCCTTATATTCTCTATCTTTGTTTGGTTACTTTTTTTGGTTGCACAATTTTATGTACAATATTTTGTTATTTTAAATTAATTTTAGCTCTATTATTGTGGTTTTTATAAAGGAACCTTTTAACCTATTTTTAAAGTAAAATATTATATATCAAACATTTAAACATGCTTAAAAGCCAAAATAAATAATAATATAAAGAATTTAAGGAATAGTACTCTTAATAATGTAATAGTCACTAGTAGTTAGATTTTTTAGAAATTCAGTAAGTATTAAGTACTTAGTTTTACAAAATAAAAACTCAGTACAGTAAAACTCAGTAAAAATTTTTTTTTCAAAACTCAGTAAGTACTTTTTTTGAAATTTTAGTAAAATTTAAAAATTTGATGAATTTTCAGTTTTCGTTCACAAAACGTAAAAAATTCAAAACATAAAGTTAATATTATGATTTTCGATGGAAATAGGAAATAAATTATATTATTTACAATAAATAAATACAGTCAACCATCTATAAGATGAATTCTCTATAACGTGAACTTCTCCAATAATGAACAACAACAAAAAATTTTTTATAGTTTACTATGAAAAAAGTAAATGAATTGTGAACATTATACTACGTGAACGATGAACATGATTTATCCAAATTAAAGTGAAGTTCTAATTGTTATTCACAATTATTGTATACAAAACGTAATTTACGAAAATTTTTTATTTCTTCAACATGAACAAAGAAAATTTAAAAAAAAAAGAAAAGATTTATCTGCATCTACAAAGGAAAGAACTAATTCGTTTGTTTGATGAAGACAAAGGTATTACACAACGTTTTCTTGCTTAAAAACACAATGTATACAATAACCATTGAAAAATTAATACATATGAAGAAAATCAAATAATGTCTGAACTTGAAGACCCACAAATCTTATCTGTTACCAAATTAGAAACATTTTTTATGATTCATCACCCAGAAAAATTATCAAGTGTATGGACTTTAATGCAGGAAATAAAGTTTGAAATAAATTGATACAGTGTGTATTAGGAGTTAAATATATTATAATAAGTCAATTTTTATTTTCAATTATTTTGTGAAATCTTAATATAACAATTATCATGTGGCAAATATAATTTTTCATTTTTTTTTTATTTCTTGTAAATAATTTAACTATAAAATTTTTCATGCATTTAAATACATTTAATACATATAAATTATGCATTTTATGTCTGATTTAATTTAATTACCAGATAAATTATATACATGATATATATACATGATTTAATGATTTTGCGGTTAAACAATCATTATGATAATTTTTACTACTTAGTAAATTAATTTTTTAATTATTCTATGAAATATCGAAGTTTTATAAAAATGATATAAAATACTGCCAATAGTTTTTGTCATAATGTATTAGTTCATATTGTATTCGAATGAAAAAGATAATTTCTCATACTGGTTGCTTTTTCATTGATGATAAAACTATTTTCGAGTTTACATATATCATCAACTTTGTTTTAAATTAACATTATTATGTTCATTAAAAAAATCACCATCTAATAAATTAATTAAAATGTATTGAATTAGCGCTGTTTATACTCGAATATATAATTATACTTAATTGTACATTAAAATTTCTATCTATTTATTACTATCTAAAATATGTTTCAATTTGACTATATTAATTAATGTAGTTAATTAATAAGTGATTAACATTATTAAAATACATATATATACAAAGTAAAAACATTTTTGAATTTTTTAAAAGCAACTTCACTATATTAGCTAGGTGAAGGGTTAAAAGATTCGTTAAATCATAATTTAATACTTACTATATAAAATAAAATATAAAAATATGTGAATTTTAGTAAATTTAAATTTTACAGTGAAAAAATCAAATTTAATTGAAATTACTATCTAAAAAGTACACGTAACATTAAAAAATAAAAATATCACTACATTTTATTAAATATTATTCAACGCCCTGAAATCACTTACAAACTATTATATAGATATTTTATATTAATTTAAATGTATACAGGTTGATTTTATCAAGTATAATCAGTGTGATTCAAATAATTGCACAGTACAATTTTAAATAACATAAATTAGATTTCAACTAACAACATAAAACTTATAAAGACTTGCAATAAAAAAACCTTTTCTGATTATAATTATAACGATATTAATACAATTTACTGACTATGATGTAGATGTAGATTGTTATGAAATTTTATAATAAAGCTTAAGAAATTATAGCTCATACGCACTGCTAAGTGATCAGCTAGTGTATATATTGTCGGCTGAAATTCTGAAAATGTCAACATTCTATTAATAGAATAGTTTTTAGTATAATATATATGCGTAATTTTACATTATATTACACGATTAATATATACATATATATACATAATACGATATTATAATTAGATTAAATGATATTCACTAACTTTACCAGCTATTATAATTTTATTAACAAATTTTTTCCAAATAATACAACATGGGTGTTACATAATAGCGATCAACAATAAACGATGAAATGATTACGTTCTATAAGGTGAAAATTTAAATTATATTAATTAATATTATAATTGTATTTTATCTAGCCATCCTTTCGACATTCCAATATCGGCAAGACATAAAATGTATTACTAAACAATTTACAAATTTACTTCCTATATTGAATATTATAATATAAATTAGACAAATATATTAATTTTAAATTATTAATAAATTATTTAATATTAATAATACATTATTCTTGAATTTTATAAAAATTTTACTGTATATCACTGTGATATTGTTCTTTTTTGAAACTTTGTTGGATTCAATCAGCAGAGTCTAACCTACTGAACCAGAGACCCTCTTCGGGGGATATGAGCGATACATAATTTTTCTCAATTGAGCATTAAAAAATTATATTTTAAAATATCATAACTATTTTGTGTGTTAACTTTAAAATATCAAGTCAATAGCATTAGAGAGGCCAATTTTCATCTTCAGGGTGACTTCGAGCTGAGTAGGTTCGGCTCTGTCAATAAATATTACTATAGATAAAATTTTAGTATTTTATTTGTGATTTTTCTCAAGTAGTAACAATAATATTATATCATTAATATTCTATACTTTTTACGTACAGTTAGTATTATGACTGCGGTGTTTTATAGCAGTGGTTCTTAACGTGGGCAACAAAAAAGTTTTGGTGGTTCACAGAAAATTTTCAACATTAAAAAAAATTTGGTGTATGAAGCAATAAAATTGCTAACCATAACAAAATCTATATATGCATAATGAATTTGGAATTTTGGTTTACAGATCTTCATAACTTTGAATCAGATGATGAAACCAGTCCTGAACTAACTGAATAACTCTAACTTAATTTAACTTATTTATTTTAAGTCTTAAAAGATTTGAAATTAGTGAGACGAACAGAAAAGGAAGGTGTATTTGGATTTATGGGAATTCAAGAATTAAATCCAATTGTGTTTGATAATGTTCAACCAAGCATTATTGCTTTTCCTACAACATGGCTTGTAGAAGCTGGATTTTTAGCAGTGGTCGATATTTTTAGTAAAAAAAGGTCAAAATTGAATGTGAAAAACCGAGGAATAATACGATTACTTTTAGACAAACCTTTTTTGGGCCATGGCTTGAAAAAGGTTGAGAACCGCTGTTTTATAGTGCATTGTATGTTATTTGATCTATTTTTTGTGTATACGTTTATGTAAATTAACTGAAAAATTACAATACCATATTTTACACGGCTTATTTTTTAATGTTTATTGGCTGTGACATTTAAAATAATTAATAAATTAATTTTCATAATATAATAAATTATTATTATTAATAATATAAATTATTTAAAATGATAAGATTATATTTTTAAACATTTTGTAGTTCAATAAAATATTACCCTCACCTTTTAAAATAATAAAAACATCAATAATATAATATGAAATGATATAATATATAATTATTATTATAAT
>LWCA01000572.1:0-20614 GCA_001642005.1 Intoshia linei | reverse complement strand
CGGCATATAGGATTTACACAATATATTTGTATAAACGTCAGAATTTACATTAGATTCTACGAAATGTAGATCCATTGTAGCTTACCATAATAACTATGTGCTATATTTATATAGCCATATGTAATATACATATGCAACTATATGGTAATAACTATATGGCTATATATAACTTACACATTTATATAAGACTTATAATTATTAATTGAATAAATTATAAACCTCTTCACCTTTTTTAATTGGAACTGATGCATATAAATCAAGTTTTTTACCATCAAATAAAGGAGTAACATTGAATTTACAACTGTGATTTAATTTGGATAATCTAATAAATAACTAATTATCAAATATCCACATAAATTAACAAACATGTAAATAAACAAAAGCATAAAAATAATTATTAGCTAATTTGTTATAATTTAATTATTCATTGTTGGTAAAATCAAATAATTAAAAAAACTTAAAAGTTAATGTTAATTTTACCCCAAATAAATTCCAGTTGCAACAGATTCTTCGTCTACGTAAGTTTGTACCTGGATTGCCATAGAGTTGAACATAATCTAGCAATATTTTTAGATTATAAAGGTAATCCGCTATATGTGACTCGTGAACAATGTAAATTATATGGGATCAGGTTGTTCACTTTTGATACTATATTTTTTATTTCCATATAATGTAAGAAAACACACAAGTCGAGAAAATACTTTGCAAGCTGCAACCTAATCCAATGCACCAACATTATTGTTGACTTTTTACGCATTTTCTTATATGTATTAGTTGAACTCGTCAAAATATCTTCCGGAAAATATAAAAAGATTTATCTATTATTAAAATTTGATATTAATATTATTTCAAACAAATTTTGCGATAATTTTCTCAAAAACAGACCGGTCGGGTAGAATCTTCGTCGGAGTTCTTTCCAACAAATTCGGTGAAACTTGACAATAATTTTTTTAACAATGGCCCATTTCTAGAGCCACAATGATTATAATATTAAATTGCATGAAAACCAAATTTTGTATACTCAAAAAGTATCCATATACTGTCGAGATCACAAGGATTTGTTTAAACTGTATAATAATGTTACAGTCAATGTACCTTTCCATACTGTTCAATAATAATATCCAACTCTGGAAACTTGGATTTATCAGTTTCCATAATTATCTTAAGATTATTAAGAATAGTGTAAAATTCATTCATTTTTTTTCTATCCATCATTAATCTATCCTTATCTAAACGATTACTTTATCTATAAAAGTATGATAATATAAATGTACATCAGCCATGTCAAACTCTGATAATACGTGGTGGGTCCCATTATTTTGAAAAATTTTTATATGAAATTTAAATTTAAATTTAAAATTTATGATAATATTTATGATTTTAAAATCCGAATCATAGTGTATATTTTTTTAAATTCTCGAAAACTTTTGATTTTCAAAAAAAAGGATAATTGGATTTTTGACCCGTAAGATGTGAGTTTGGGATGTTGAAATTTATTTTGCTAACATTCCAGACTAAAACTGTAATTGAAATGTGGTCTTTATAATATTATATGACTGGTAGTTATTGAAATAAATGATAACACACGCAAACAAATATTGCATTTTATATAAGTAAGGATTTACAATAAATTAATTTCAATTTAAAAATAGTTTCATATAACTGAACCTTAATTTTTCACCATGACCAAAAACTTTTGCCTTATTTATATTCTTAGAGTTTCATAACAACTTTATTCAATTACGTTTAAAAATTTAATAATAAAATATTTACGTGATATTAAATCATTGAATGATACATCATCCCCGTTTGCATCTTTACAGTTGACGTTTCTTTTCTAAAATAAATCTAAATTTCTAAAATCTATAATTCAAAATGTTATATTTATTTATTATGGTAATGCAGGTAAAAACGTGAAACAATATTAACCATTTGGTGCGGCCTTCTGAGTAATTGACATGAAAGCGTTGCTCTGTGATTAAAAATGTGACATTTTAACTGTATTAAATGTGATTTTGTTAAAATCCTTATACTCTTTTTCATTTCAAAAATAAAGAGTCCTATAGGATTTTGATAATTAAGATGCAAGTTTTTGTGGGTGCGATATATGATAATGATCATGATTTTTAAAACTACAGATGTATAACTAAAAATACCAATGTCACATTTTTTTAAATTCTATAATTTATTTTATTTTATAAAAAAAAGTTAGTTGGGTTTTTCAACATGAACAACTCAATTTCTAAACATGAAATGTACACTAAAACCTTACGCTCGAAAAACTGTATTATAAATTGTGATTTTTAATGTTATAATTAAACGGTAACACAAACGGGTATTCATTTTAATAAAGATAAAAGATATAAATGACAAGCTACTGTTATAACAAAAAAAATAACCTTTTTAAGCATCAACAGCAAAAGCAATCGTGATCGAGTTAACAAATGTATATCCATTTTATAATATTTACACACATATTTATGTAAATTTTTCCAGTGTTCATTCTACATAAGTATTTAATACTAATACAATGTTAATAAAAATGTAGCATCGTCAAAATGTTTTCGTCATGGAGAAACCCATTTGTATATGAATTCGATGAACCATTAAAAAAATAATTCTTTGTAAATGATTAAAAATTCATAAAATGTATACCAACCTTTCATTTAAAATAGATAGTACAACGCGCAATGTAAAGAATAAAAATTAAATGTTACGTGCTTCCAATTGATCCACAATTATATCAAAATGGTCATGAACCCTTATGAACATTTTTTTTGAAATTGTAGGATGAATATTTACATTTTTTATGTTAATCCGAACATTTAAAAAATATTGGTTAATAATATATTAAATTATTTTTCACCGGGAATGCGTACATTTCTGAGGTTGAAATTTTGTATTTACATCAATTGGAATAAGCTGTATCAGAATAATTTTTTTTTTTTAATTATAGGACCGTTAATTATTTCAAATTTTTTGTTTTAATATAATAGTTGCGATATAAAAAAAATGAATACTAAAGTGCTTTTTTGACCGTGAAGGCATCACTTTGTCAGATGGAAATTTTTTGTGAGTGTTAACTGAATATAGATGTATCAACTGTCATTCTTTCGAATTTTTAAATAAGGTCCTATTTTCATTTTTTATAAAAAGGGTAATCTGTAGTTTTGATTGTGAAAATTCACTTTTTTGAGGTTGCCATTTATGATGTTGCTGTGATTTTAAAAAATATCCGAGAATTTATTTTATAAAATGTTAGGACATTTTTAATTTTTAAAACAAAGGGCAATTTGGGCTTTTGACCATGTAGATGTGTTTCTGAGGCTAATATTTACGACAATGATAATGCTTTTAAAAAGTGCCCCAGAATTGGTTTTACTAAACGTTTGGGATGTTTTATTTATAAAAAAAAAGGGAACATTAGTTTTTCGACCCTTAAGGACTCAAATTCGGAAATTAAACATAGATATCAACATCCCTGCGAAAAACTGTATTAGAAATTGGGTTTTTTAATTCTACGACTGTTAATTTTTTAAATATATTGCACAGTAACACACAGACATTCAATCTTATATAAATGTAATTTGTACAAATTCTTTTTTGATGAAAAGAAAACATTTTATTTTAATCAACACCCAAATGGTTGATAATACTTTTACATGTTAAAAGTTAATTATAAAACTTTGTAAAGAATTTTCAAGTTAAGTGAAACTTTCGCTGTGAAATTTGTAATACTCATTTGTATTGATTTTGAATTGTTTTGTTTAATTTTGAATTTACAATTTGTTAAAAATTTGAAATCATTAACAAAAAAACTACAACTATAGAAATTAAAAAAAGTGAAAATTAAGTTATGTACAGATATTTCTAGTTTCTTTCAATTTCTTCAATTTCAACTTTGAAAAATTGGTCAATTCAATAAATCTCTCTGACTTTATCTTACATTACTGTACGCAATCTCGCCCAATTAATCAAATATTTAAATTTATATGGATGCATTTTCACGTATATTAAATCTAGATATAAACAATAATCTGAAGAAACGCGAATTAAATTCAATATTAATCGATTTGCAAAAGATAGTTGAATGCAAACCAATTTTAATCACTGATTGCTCAGTTATTTTAATTCACCAATATATATCTGTTGTGAATCTGAACATCGATGCCAATATCATACATTTGATGCGAAAGGTTTTATATATTTGGCTTGAATCGAATTTACGTTATGCATCAAAAATTAAAGGTTCACCTTTATGTTTATTTCTCGTTTTTTAAATATTATTGCAATTTTTTTTTAGTTTTATAATGAGTAAATTAAGTTTTAATTTCGTAAATATTTTTTTCACTTTCCCATAATTTCATTAAATTGAGCATATAAATTTTAGGTGTTTTTAAACCTACTTAACCATTTCACTGTCTGTGTATTCTATACTATACACAGAAGTTTCACTTCACACGTCTGTGTATTCTGATATACACAGCATAATTTTGAAAAACTTTATTCTTTTATTTTCATACATTTTCACATAGGTAATTTAAAAATAATACAAGTTTAAATTAAAACATAAATTCCAGACGTGTGGTGATGCATCATAAAATAGTATTAGACAGTGAAAGGGTTAAATTATTTTTAAAAAAACTTTTGCGTAGTAATACATGACAATAAAACTATTTTTCTTCGAACAGGTTCACATAACTACATATTAGCTATTTCAATTTCATGACTATTTGTACCACCAAAAAATAAATATTTTCACTTTAAAAAAACTTAATGTTTTTTTCTATTATTTTTTATCGTCTCGTATTTTATTTGTAAACCTATTATAAAAATAAACGACATTATTGTATTCTACATTGTACTACAATGATTGTAGCTCATTTATTAGAAAAAACTTATATATCCAATTTTACCATTGGCTAGTAGTTACCGATTGGGTCCAAAACTATATTCCTAGGGCAGTGGCGGATCTAGGATTTTCTGCCAGGGGCGAAATAATTATTAGGAGCTAAACTCATATGTTTAAATCATAAATGTATTTAAATTTGTATTTTTATTATAATTTATTGAACCGCCCTGCACCCCACCCAGATCCGCTACTGGCCTGTGTTCGTTAAATTAATATAAAATGTTTAATATAAAACTTTTGTTTATTTTTATAATTTATTACAGAGTTACCAGATGTTGGGAATTTATTCCAAAGCTTAGAACTCAAAATAACATATTTTAACTTTAAGTATAATTAATATATTAATAGTAAAGCAAAATAAATAATGAAATTAAACGAATACGTACATTTGGGTTAAAATAGTCATGTAAAATATCTAGAATTTTAAATTGGAATAACGTTTCTCAAAAAAAAAATCTGAAAAGAATTATCTGCTCTGAACTGAGAGGATTATAATTATATATATTTTAAGATGTTGTATTTTTCAGTGTCGCACCGTATTATGCTTATTAATTGATATATTATGAAATCTTTAATAACTCTTCCAATGACAAATAAGTAATATTTTAAAATATAAAAGTTTAAAAATATTTCACAGAATGTAGGTTTTTTTGGTTTCGTAGACATATTCGCCACGTTTTACCTGATGAGTATAATATTGCATAATCAGCTCAAAATATTCGTAATATTTTAAATGAGAATGTGATTCAATAAATAAAATTACAATTTAACCGTTATTACTTAAAAAATTCCGATAATTATTTATCTATTTTAACTGATTATTACTCTGAGAATTCATTGAATATGATATGCTTAAACTATTTATATATTATACATTGTGGTTTAGATTTTTACCAAAACTATTTTGAAAATGTAAATTTTGATAACGTCAATTTGATAATTTGGACAGAACTTATGAAATTTTTGAGTAGTATTAATGATTATCCAGGTATTTTGAATTAAGTACAATTTTTATATTTTACTTTTAAAGAGTTTTCCCATTTTGTTTATAAATACATTGGAATTGTTTTTACCAAACTGCTCAATATTAACAATGTACAACTAAAAAAATATTATTTGCAAAATGTTAAGACTTTACCAAAATTGATGTATAAAATTATAAAATGTCATAAAAGAAGAGAGAACCTTTTCTTTGAAATGGACCAATGGTTTGTCATGTTATGTAAACACTGTATACATCTTTTATCATCAATAATAATGACCTGTAAATATTCCTGTGATACATGTGTTGATAGAACCCTATTAACTCGAAATACATTCTCTTATCTATTGAAATATCAACGTTTAAAAGAAAAGTCTTGTCCTGCTAATTCGAGTTTTCAGTTAATATTCAATGACTATGCTTTACTGGAAAGTTTTGAAACATTAATAAATAACCGATTCTGTCGGTTAAAATTTATAACATGCGTTCAAAAACAGGACAATGTTTCTATTCGATTATTTATTTTAATATTTTTAAATGAAATGATATTTTACTTGGACCAATTTGTAAATAATTCAACTTTAAAAGATTTCAATATTTTTCGTAATTTACAATAATTTTAATTGGAATTTATAGTTAATTTTAGATGAACTGTTTACTAAAATCAACAACGTTTATTCGACAATGAATCATTTAATGAAGATTTTTATTAAAGACGACGACCATATGATTGAACTATGTACAAGAATGGTGAAGCTGAATTTTGTTTTTGAAAGTGTTGAAAACTTGAATGACGACGCTGCATATATTTATGAGAACTGGCTAATAAATTTGGAAAATTGTCGAAATTGTCATAATTGTTTTTATGAATCACTACCCATTGAAATTTTAAATGTACACATCCTCATGTATAATTTTACCGAAAGTATCAATTTTGATCAAGTTCTTTTTATTGATTACATAAATAACGACAAAAATGGAGCATTCGTTAATTTTATTCAATTATATTTTAAATTGTGTATTAAACAAATGAAAAAAAGAACAAAACCCAAAGGTTTACATTATCCACAAACGAAACTATTTCTAAAGAATTTTGTATCTATGACTCAGCGATTTAGAGAATCTTTAATTAGATTGGTTAATTTTGAGAATTACAATTATGATCCTCTTATCAACATGATATCTTTATTTTGTTTACAAATCGAGTTGTATACTGAAAACACAGTGTAGTTAGTAGCTGTAAAAATTAAATTGTTACATTCATTACTTTATTTTTTATTGCGTAACCTATTTTAAATTTTTTATTTATGTATGACATTGCAGTTATTGGTGGAGGTATTTATTTAAAAAAAGTGTTCAGTAATAATAGGGATTGTTGGAGCCGCTATATGCAGACAGTTGCTACTCAAAAACAGCAAATTATGTATAGCAATGATTGAAAAGGAAAAATCGTTAGGTTAGAATTTAGGGTACATAGTTCAATAAATTTTTTTGATTAGGTTTACATCAATCCAAATATAACAGGTACTTTTGGTTACACAATTCACAACTTTTAGTGGAGTAATTCATGCAGGAGTTTACTATAGACCAGAATCTTTGAAAGCCAAATTGTGTACTGAGGGTATGAGGCGAAGTTATGATTATTTGAAGGAAAAAAAAATTAAACATAATCAATGCGGAAAGGTTTTATTATTAAGTAGCCTGACCATATTTTTGTCGTACTATAAGATGAAGAAAAATGAACATTTAAGTTAAATTTCAATTTATAAGTATATTTACTACGACAAAATACCGGTCACACTAAACAGTAAATCACAGTAAAAAAATTTCTAAATAGTGAATCACAGTAAAAAAATTCTGAATAGTGAATCATACTAAGTAATAATATGCAATTAAATATTAGAATTGTAATAACCTTGCAATTATCGAATGAAATTTTTTTTAATGCAAACTGTACAAGCAATATATGTTACCGTCCGTTTGGATTGTATTTGAAGGTTTGATAAAAGGGATTTTTTCCTTAAGGTTTGGTAAAAGTGGATTTTTGAATGATGGATATTGAAAAAATTTAAAATTAAAGAAAATTCTTCATGACTGAAATGGCAAAATGACTGATTCAGAAAATTTTTTATATATCTTATTAAAAAATCTTATTCATAAATTCACTTTTCTCCCATTCAGGACTACATTTTAAATAGATTATTACATTATAAATAGTTGATTGTTGCGACAAAACCACATCACTTTAAAATGTTGGATGTTATTTATGAACGATCAAAAAGGAACAAACTCAATGTTGAATTTTTAGACAATATCAATGCCATTAAATCAATCGAACCCTTATGTTCAGTATATGCACTAA
Source organism: Intoshia linei (assembly GCA_001642005.1). Taxonomy (NCBI): domain Eukaryota; kingdom Metazoa; phylum Orthonectida; family Rhopaluridae; genus Intoshia; species Intoshia linei. The sequence continues at coordinate 12,358 of LWCA01000572.1, read as the reverse complement.
AATTTTTATTATAATCGCAATAGGGTCTACGCGCCATATATTTGAATGATACGGGTATTGTAGACTGGCACATGGTAACGGAAAGTTTTGGAAAGGATTTTAAAGACATGGGTGGCGATATTCTTTTAGAACACGAGTGCCAAAAATTTGAAATGGATGGCGACACAGTCAAAACAATTTGCAAAAAAAACGTAACCATACTTGGAATATTTATAAATTCAAGTAGAATGTGACCAACTCGGTAAAATCAAAGTACGTTATTACCGCTGGAGGATTATTTTCTGACAAAATGTCCATTTTGACCGATGGTCCTTTATATCCGAAACTTATCCCATTCCGAGGAAACTTTCTTAAATATAAGAAAGGTTGTATTCCTGATATAAAAACGAATATTTATCCGGTAATTATTATTATTATTAAAGTAGAACCCGTTCACAGTGGCAAAAATTAAAAAAAAAGTTGTAAAATGGATATTACATTACTAGCTTGGCTATTTTGTACTACGTACAAATAGCACCTAGCTCTGCCGAGGGCGGACTTCATTCCTAAACTTGAATTTCACATTACCTTTTAATTTAAATGAACAATTCGCACTTAACTTTATTTGGTTAGCATTTTTATATAGAATGTTAACAATAATTTTGTGATCCCATTCAATTTATTAGATATAATTAAGCTTAAATTCCATAAAAAAATAAAATTGTAAATAAACCTGTATATTCAGTATCTTCTTATGATGAGTTAAAAATATTAATGTTTTAACAATAATTAACGGAATCAGCAGTTTAAAAACTTATTTCGGATGGATTTTACCAACATTGCAAAGCATTGTAATAAATACAAAAATGATAATAACAAAGTTGTACTTCTAGTTGCTGTAGTTTTTAAATAAATTTCGTTAAATTTTTTGAAAATGAGAATTTGAGAATGAAAAAATCTACGAAGGAATGAATTATATACGATTTTCACCCATATTTCTTTATTGAAATGTGTAGACGTTCAATGCAACATTATTTTTAAAATTGTAGGATCAATTTGCATTTTCATTTTTATTTTAATTCGAAATATTTGAAAAATATTGGTTGATAATATATTAAAAATTATTTTTCACCGGGAATGCGTATATTTCTGGAGTTGAAATTTTGTATTTATATCAACTGGAATAGGCTGTATCAGAATAATATTTTTTTAATTGTTGGACCGTTAATTCTTTTATTTTTTGTGTTTTAATAAAATAGTTTCAAAATAAAAAAATATGACTACAAATATGTACTAAAGTGCTTTTTTAACCGTGAAGGCGTCACTCATTCAGATTGAAATTTTTTGTGTGTGTTAACAGGATACAATTGTACCACTTGTAATTTTTTTTAAGATATAGGGCTGTTTTCATTTTAAAAAAAAATGGTAATTTGGTGTTTTGGTCCTGAAGATATATTTTTTTAAATTTTAATTTATGATTTAAAAATCTGTATCAGTATATTTTTTTAAATTCTCGAACTAGTTTGATTTTCAAAAAAAAGGACAATGGGGCTTTTTGACCCGTAAGATATGAGTTTGGGAGGTTGAAATTTATCTTACTTTCACCCTGGAAAAAACTAATAGAAATATGGACTTTATAAAATTCTAAGACACGTAGTTATGGAAATAAACGATAACACATACACATAGACAAACAAAGCATTTTATGTAAGTAAGAATTTTAATAATGCTGATTAAATGTAGGTTCCACATGAAAGTACAGCTTTTCTAGGTGTGCATTTTACTCCAAAAGTGGATTCCAATATACTTCTTGGTCCAAATGTTTTGTTGTCTTTGAAAAGAGAAGGATATACTTGGAAGGATTTTGATTTTAAGGATTCTAAAGAAATATTTACTTACCCGTAATGTTTATTTTGTTATATGCAATTATATAACGTACAATTCATATAATAAGTACACCATTTCAGATACTAAATGAGAATTGATAAAATTATATTAAATTGTTGTTTTAGAGGATTTTGGAAACTAGCATTTTCTAATATCGGATTTGGTGTCAGTGAAATACTAAAACAGGTCATTACGACTTTAATGATACGCGAAATGCAACAATTTGTACCTTCTTTGAAAAAATCAGAAGTAGAAGAGTAATACTTGAGAATTTACTACATGTACTCGTATTTACAATATTTGTTTTACCACCTAATTTCTGAAATAATTTGCAAATGAATAATTATTCTTTTTTACTTATTACTACTACATATATTGTAAAATAGTTTAATTTAATATTTTATTAATATTACTTTGATAATACAGTGGAAATTTGTGTTTTTGACCTGAAATATACAAATAACTGAGATTTAAATTTATGATAAAACACGTAGGAAAAAACTGTCGTAAATTTTTTTTATTATTCGAGCATTATTAGTTATTTAAAATTTAAATAAATAGTTACAGACAGAAAACTAGTCTATGTGTACTACACATTGTGTAGTAATTTTATATAGTTAAGGATTCTATTACCAATTTTCTTGCAATTTGTTAATAAATAGTAATTCTAACCGGCTGAGCCGAACCTACCATGTTCGAGGTCGTGGAACATGAAAATAGGCCCTTTATTTTTTTCCAACGTCGTAGTACTATATGACTTCTAACCACCTCTCAACGGATATGGATTAGTGATGAAAAATAATCGAAAAAATTAAACGGTTGAAATATCAATATTTTGTATATATTTTGGTAGTCTCAGTGAAAAACAAATTTTTCTAAAAAAATTTTTAATGATGACGAGAATTGGAATGAAAGAAATTTTTGTTAATATTACATAGAAAACAAAAAAAAATGACCAAATACTAGAATTATAGAAGTGATTAGAAGAAGAATGTATTAAATATGTATTACATTAATTCAAAAATTTAATGATCTATTGTACACTTTTAATTAATTAACATTATTACATATTTGTTAAAAAATATTTATATTTGGAAATATCTGAGACTTTATCGGTTATGTAGTGATTCCAATCAATAATTTTTTATTCTTAAATATTATAATTGCATCTATTATTTTGAACTAATAATAATTAAAATTGCTCAGAAGGTCGCACCAAATTCTAGCAATTGCCGCCTTTTTTGTGTGGATTGTTTGACATCACTTTAAAAAGAGTCCCATGGTTTAAAACGTTCATTTACTTGATTGATTTGTAATTCTCTGATCATTACAGTCTGATGTAATGAAAAAATTATTATTATTATTATTCAATGTGTCAGTGGGGTAATTAACACTGGAGGATGAGTTCTTAACTAAGTTAAGAATGGAAGATTCACATCAAACTAATGGTCGGCTGCTATATATTTATTGTGATAACAGTAAGTGCCACTATTACAGTAGTGCAGTGCTTTCCAACCGGTGTGTCGCCAAACTTTTTAAAATTTGTGACCAAATAAAATTTTTGGTACTAAATAGCATAAGATTTTCAAATGAAAATAAAATTTTTACATAACTAAAATAGTGTTATTTTTGATTAAATTCATCACCAAAATGATTATTTTACAGTCAAAATCAATAAATAAAACATCAAATACACCTTTTTATATTTTTTTTAAATAATGAAAAAATAATTTAAATCTTGTTTATACAAATGTAATTTTTTTAATAACATTACATATATAATTATTTTTAATCTATAGTGGAGCAGTAATTTTATATTTATTTTGAGATTATTATTAGAAAAAATTTCGTTTCAACGAATCAATAGTATATTTTTAGATTGGTGTGTCGCAAAAAGTTTTCAGATTGAAATGTGTGTCGCCAACCAAAATGGGTTGGAAAGCACTGCAGTAATGGATAGGTTGTACATGAGGTTCAGGGTCGCAGGACCACTCAGGCTACTCAATATGATTATACTTTGACTAATTGTCCATTCTGCTTGGTTGGTTTGGCTAACCATGTTGATAATGTACATACTAAATTATATAAGTATATTATATGATAAGCTTAGCTCGTGGATCGGGTTCACGTATTTAGATATGAGTAATAGTGTGTTTTAGTATTACTGCCGAAATCATCTTGATATTTGGTTGTCATTTACATTATGATATTTGTGTCACGTTAATCTGGTCTATAACCTAGAAACCAATATATCTGCTTTCTAGTTTACTGACAAATGCATATACACTGTATATTTAATACTGAACACCTAATATAGTGAACATTAAAAATTATTTTGTTAACAAAAAATCCACTTTATATGGAAGTATAGTGAACAATACGGTAATGAACGGTGAACACCTTTCAAAATGTTATAATCTCGTTACAAAGGGAATATTCTATTTTTGTATAATCTCATTGTAATTTGAATCAATTAATATGATTTGCATTTTATTTTTACATTATATAATGAACGATAAAAAGCGTAAAAATTTGTCAATTTAAAAAAAACAAATCATACTGTTTCATGAGGAAAATAAAACATAGCTAACGAGATATGGCTAAGAAATATAAATTATCTCTGGGCTGCATTAATGGAATAATTAAAAATTCACACAATATTCTAATTCATAAGATCATCCGTAATAGAAGCTTCTTTAAAACCTCTAAAATAGATGAAAAACTATTTGAATGGATTGAATTTAAAAGGTTGAAACATTTTATTTTATCTGACGAAATGATTAAAACAATGACTCTAAAATTACCTCAAACTTATAAAATTGAAGATTTTAAGGCTTCAAATGACGCTCAGACTCCCATTGAAACGACAATACATATTTACGAAGCTCTATGTATTTCTAAACAGTTGCAAAAATGTTATTAAAAAAATTATCCGAATGGAATTAATAATATACTTAAAGTGATAAATAATATAATATCGGAAAATTTGTCGAGACATGCTGAAATAACTGATTATTTTTCTACATTAAAAAAAAATTTAAAACATTCAATGTAATTATAATTAAAATTGTTTATTTTACTTAATATTTTCGTGAATATTCGGTTATATTAATATACTATTTTCAAAAATATTTTGATTCGATCAAACTTTGTTATGACGCTTCAAGTGGAAAAATCAGCATTTTAAGTAATTAATAAAAAGTTCAATATAAACTCTATAGTGAACATGGTTATTTTTTCTGTGTTAGTGTTAAATATATACAGGTCTGACTGTATTATTATTAGAGCCATTCATAGAGTATAATGACTAGGTTACGCAATATTTTTAGGATGCTCTTAAAGAAGTTTGTATCATTGTGAATTACATAATTGTGTTTATTTGTTTACATTTTATTTAAAATTATATGAAATGTACACTATTGTATGTAGTTGCTTAACGACTTTAGAGCATCCGATTTGAATGGCTCTAATTATTATATATCAATACTTGAATTATGATTGCAATATATTATGGGCTATTTAAGAATCTATTGAATAAAACGTGCATTTTATTTTGATAAAATTTATAAATACATTAATATTTCTAATTTTTTATTCAACGTGATATGCTTCAATGAAGCAGCTTCATTATCGTTTAATTGTGAGGGTTATGATAAACTTTGTTTACAAAAGTATTGTTTACATTTAAAATTAAATTAAATTCGTAAAAATGATTCACTAACAATTGTTACATTGCAATCCTATGATAAGTTACTTATCTTATCTACTAGCTATAGTTACACAGTAAATTGTAGTGACAAAATTATATAAATTAGCAAATTATTCACTAACGGTGCTTGACTATGTATTTTATGTATAATTAGGTATATATTGACTTTTAACATAACTTACGGTACATTGTATATTTTACATAATAGCAGTATAAATTATTTCAGTTTCATTGACCCCTTGTTTATAGTGTATTGATTTTGATATTTGTTTTTTTATTACATATTTTAATCAGCAGTATAGCAAATACATAGCTTACGATGAGCTATAAAACCAGTGGTCGTCAAACTTTTTTCAGCGCCCTACCATAATTTTCAAGAAAATTATTTTAATCGTTTAAATATGCAGAATTCTATAGATAATGTACTTGAAAAATTTGTATTTGAAAAAATCTGATTGTAATAAATGTCTAAAAATCTCGCGTCACGCACTTTGGCGAACACAGTAATACCATACGCGATAATTCCAATGGAAAGGATACATTGACTCTTATACACCGGGGTGAACCAGATAAAAAGGACTTTTAGAGGACATGTACGCTGTTAACATTGACAATGTCGGTAAGAGTAATTAAAATCATAAAATAACCGGGTACACGCCTGTATGTTTAAATTACCCATATGTTATAAATATCTTAAAAATTATCCAAATAAATGATATTTACTTGTACTTTAAGTTTTAATTGGATATTTTATAAATATATATTCATTTTGACAGAACTTTTATTAAAATAATATTGCAAATCAATAACTGTAATTATTATTGATCTTTTTATTCTTAAATTAAAAAATTTCAGTGAACATTGTATAAAATCGATTAGAATAATCAATCTATTTAGTAGCATATCTGGTGTACGTGCTGAATCTGTAACTCAAAGTGGATTACTAGTGGATGATTTTATATTTGAAAAGGGAAATGGAAAATTTTCAAACAATACTTTCCACATAAGAAATGCACCGTCCCCTGCGTGTACCTCCAGTCTAGCTATTGCAAGCCATGTAGTAAGAATTTGTCAAGATGAATTGATAGGATTTAAAACATTGATACATAAATAAATTGTATTATTAAAAATTAAATATTTGCAATATAATGTTGACTTTGTGTTATTTGAAAATACATTTAATTAACATAAAACTAATGTAGTTATTTTCAAAAAATGATGTATAATCCCAAATAGACACTACGTTGTTTTGTCCAAAATTTAAATTTGAAAATGAACGAAGACACCAATTGGTAATTTGTCGAATAATCAATATGACTTTTAGTTTGAGTAGATTTGATATTTACTTTTAGTCAAGATCGAAAATTTAGCAACGCCAAGTCATCGGATATAAACCAAAACATTAAAAAGTCAGTTTCATGTAATATTGACAGAAACAGGTATTCCTCCGTATCCTTTTTCAAAAACATTAAATCTGTCTTTAAACCGCGAATATCTAAGGAGTTAAAAGGTAAAGAATTGATTGATCCAATTAAGGATAGAATAAACGACGTTTCTACGAGTACAGGTTCTTACCATTTTGCAGATGTGGATGTTATGGTTGAACACTCTTTTTATGACGATAGAACTAAAGATTTAAATTACATTTATTATGCTCCAGATACGTATTTACACCCAAGCTACAACAAAGTAAATTTAAACATTAATGTTGTATTTAAAAAATCACAAATATTTAAAAATATAATGTGGTTGCAAACTTACTTAATGAAAAATTTTTCTAGTCAATAATCAACATGCAAATTAAATTATAAATTAACATTAAATCTTTTGTTAATTATGAATTAATTGTAAATACATTTTTTATTGGTGTTTATTATATACACCGATTTATATATTTTCATTGTATAATAAGCAGGGGTGGTACCAGCAATGCTGTATTTCCAGCAAAAAGTACAGCAATATTTTACAGTTAAAATCGTTTATTTTAGAATTTGATTTTGTTTTAAATTAAACAGATTTGACTGTATATCTATAGCAGTGGTGTCAAAATCCATTTATTTGGCGGGCCAAATTTGAAAAAAAATTATGTTAAAACTAACAGATTTAATTAATTTATAATAATTTTAATTCATAAAATGAAATATGAAACAATACAAATAATATTAAAATTGTAATAATGAATAAATATATCATGAAAAATATATGAAAAAACTGTAAAATAAGAAATATGTGTAAAAAATTATTATAAAAAATAAAAATTTATGTTATAACGCGGGCCGCATAATTGACATCCCTGATCTATAGAAATAGTTTAATTTAAAGTGAATTCATATATCGTTCAACTTTCAAAATGCGTGTTAAATTACTTTGAAAATATAAATTATGAATATGTAATCTATGCAAAAGAAAATTAAAATATATTAAGTTAAGCGGCTGTAGAAAGATGTTTTTCGCAACACAGAAATATTCACTCAAATGTTAGAAACAGCCTATTTGAATCAACACTGGATAATTCTTTATATATAAGATATAATTGGCAAGAATATATATAATGCTAATATTTAATTTATTTTTGTCTGCCAAAGAAAAAAAACTTACGAAGTGATGACACATTTTGAAAAATAGAATTAATTTAATAAAAAATTACTTATACTAATGTTTGAGGTAAACCTAATGCGTATTATTCCTAAATTTTCATTTGATTAACGACACATTATTTACTAACAAAAAGTTTAAGTACATATAATTAACACTTATTAATGAACCTATAATTTTTTTCTAAAACTTATCGCTTCTTGTATGGACAGTAAACGGTTAACAAGGTTTTAGTGATATTTTCATTTTAATATGCTAAAATTTCAATATATGAAATATTATGCTGGAAAAACAGCCTTGCTGTACCGTATACAGCAGCCACTGTTGCTGTTACCAGTCAACGTCGCTGTTACCAGCAATTCCACACAGCCCTGATAATAAGTAAACGAGTTATCCTTTTATTTAAATTGGAAATTCCAATTTGGAATGTACGGTAATTTAGAAATGGTAAAAATTAAACATTTTTATAAAACTCGGATATACTTTACTATATTGATAAATCGGGATAATTGATTTTTAATAATTGCGAAATTAAATTATGTATTAATTTAGATGGAAATTATCATGGTCAAAATGATTGACAAGCATAACGGTATTCATGTACGATCTGTTGTTACAATGGTAAGAAAGTCAAACAATGTTGTTATCGGTTATATTTCTCATTTTTTATTTAATTTTTTTTTTTAGCTTCCGATATTGTTAAATTTATTTTTGAATACTTCCATATGAAAAAAAATTCAATGTGTATTTTTAATTCAATTTTTATATATATTGCTAGACATTTATGTACTACGTACAAACAGCACCTAACTCTGCCGAGGCCACATTTTTATTATACCAAAAAAACAAATTCACGTTGAAAATCTAACTTAAAAATCCTACTACTCGTTTAAAAGAGTGGTTCCCAAATTTGTTTCAGGTGGAACCATCATATCACATTACTTTTTACTTTAAACTGAATTATTCCATCCTAAATTTTTGGTTTGTTAATATTTGCGTAAAGAATTTTAAAAACAATTGTTATCCTATTTTTTTAATTTATTAGACAGAATGTGTGTATAATATTAAAAATAAAGTTAAAACTTTTTAATTTTATTAGACAGAATGTGTGTATAATATTAAAAATAAAGTAAAAACAGTCCAATCATAAAAATTGTCATAAATAGCATAAATGCCAGAAAAAATAAAATTATAAAGGTTATAAATTAACCTATTTTGTCATTTTTAATGTGACGATATATATTCAGTACCAATTTAATAAATACTTAAAAATACCAATTGTGTATCAATAATTAATTGAATCTTCACTTTATAAACATTTCCGTCGAATTTTACCATTATTGCAAAGGATTGTAATATAAAAATAATTGATGTTAAAAATGTGTCCATACTTTTGGCCTTTTTTCTTGTGAATGTTATTATTTTTTTTTGGCATTTTCAAACAATAAGTAAAACAATAAAACGTTTTAAGTTAAATTAAGTTAGTATCAAAACTTTTATAAATTCGTTGCCGTAGTTTAATTTAAATGTTGTTCAAAATGTTTGGAAAATGAAAACACTAGACAACAAAAATGAACTTTTTGGTTTACTTATGGGGTCTGACCATTTCAGTTGAAAGTGTGATGTCTCCGGAGCAGAACGACATTATTCACGATATTTGGTTGGATTGTTAACGTGTAGTAATTAACCATTTAATATGTTCATTTTTCATGGAAACAATAAGCACAATTATTTAAATCGGCTATTTTTGTGCTTTTAGTTTATGTATTTTCTGAAAAAATTAATTATGTTATTAAACTTTGAGTACTTAGTGTGAATAAAAAGTAATTTGAAATTAAAATTAATTAAATAATTTTTTTTTTAATTATTAGACAAATATTATATTTTTGCTTAATTATTCTTATGATCACATACATGTAAAACTAGAGTTAAATACGGATATTTTCATGTATAGGTTATTATCAAGTGAGATCGATTAATTACATTAATATTAATTTAAAGAATACACATTAATTAAATTTTTATTTATATTTTATATTCCAAATATATTCGAAAATCATGTTTAAAGGACGTAATTTGTTATATCGGTCTTTATATATATATGCAGCTGCTGGTGAAATCTTTCTATATGTTCATTCGACCAGGAACCACAATTTGAAGAGAAAAACTTTATATGAGATTGTAAAAAGTGCATTTTAGGACTGTAGAGGCATCCCATCTTTTGATAAGATTCCATAAATGCATTAATTAAATTTGAATAATTAATATTACGAGTATTACCCAAAAATCCAGATATTAGAGAGCGTAATACATTATATGCAGATAATTCTATTTCAGTAAGAGACTCAAATTCCACTGACTTAAATAATTTTCTAATGTCAGGCCAGTGAGAATGCCATTAATTAATTAATTAATTTTATTTGATATTTATTTTTGGATTCAATGATGTATTTTTTACATATATTACAAAATTTATTAATATTTATTAGATCACATGTATGCATTTTAAAGTAAATATCAATTTATTCAAAAAATATTCCATTGAAACTATGGTTTTATTGTTAATTTTTAATTGCTTAATTAAGCAACTTTGACGATGTCAATTGAGATAATGAGACACATCATTCTGCTCCAAATTTAATATACTACCTTTTCTAATATTCATATTTTATAAGTAAAATTCTGTATTATCTAGTCAAATTTGAAATTTAAAAATTGCGTAGCAATGAAAAAAATTCCGAAGGAATAAATTATGACATATGTATATAAAATTTGAACATACAAAAATTCAAGTGAGATTTTTTCTGGCCCGAAAATATAATACATTTTAATCTCAGAAACTGAACACTTACCTGTCCGTCAAAAACCCCAATTATCTTTTTTTGTCCATGAATGTCGTAAAAATCAAAATACATGAGCTAGAAATAAATTTAAAAAAACAAAATGGTCCACAAAACATAGGAAATCGTCAAAGGAATTAAAACCATAGAAAAACATATATCTTTGACAGTTTTTAATAAATATAACTTTAAAATTCTATTTTAATAAAATCTTGTATTGTATTGTATTGCAATGATAAATTCATATTTTGAATATGTAATTATAATAATAAAGATAATATACATTCTCTTAAATTGTACTAACCAAAGGAAAAAAGTAAATCAAGTCGTTAATCTTATTTATATAATAAATTATTAAAGTTATATTTATAACCATTAGATGTATATGGTTTCTATGGCTGTAATTCTTTTGACGATTTCCTATGTTTTGTGGACCATTTTGGTTTTTACGAAATTTATTTTGAGTTTATAATAAACTTTATGTAGTTTTTGGGTTAATTATGGGGAATTCAAATATGATTAAAAACCAAAATAAATGAGCTGGAAATGAATTTAAAAAAAAATGGTCCACAAAGAATAATAAACACAACAAGGGAATTACCAACATAATTATCTATAGAAACAAACTAAAGCTGATTATATATGAAATAAGGAATTGTTTTATATTTGTCCTATAATTTTTGTATGAATTTCAATAAATACATTGGAGAGGAATAAATATCAACCGATTTAATATTTTTGGGTGATAAATGCTTAAAATCAAAATCTGCATCCACATGAAAAAAATAGGTTTTCTAATAAAAAACAAACATCAAAAGTGGACACTAGAGTGTCCCAATTTAATATTTTTGTTTGAAATTCAAAAAGTATTTTTAACTGTATGTCCCATTTTGTACACAATGTAAAATGTCGCTTTTAAAGTATAATTTAATCTTAATTTGGTCAGGCGAAGTACGAAAATTTTATTTTAAAAAAAAATAATAAATTTAAACGAATATAAGTTTATTTTCATGGATTAAAAGTCAGTATTTTTATTATAATTGTTAAATTTTTTTATACACATTTGTTCCAATTTTTCATCAGATGAAATAGTCATTCATGCATTTTAAAGCCCGTTCTGCTATTTCGTTTGAGTACGAAATTTTTAGCCTTCTGCGGAAAGACTTTTTGCGGAGCCAATGCTTGTTCAAACATTTAGCTACAGTTGGATAATTTAATATGTTGATATATTTTTTTGGTATTTTATTAGATTTATAAGCGTATTATAATAACTAAATTTTCTTTAATTTTGTTTAAACGAAAATGGAATATTGGGCCAATTTGTATTAACTTGAAAAACAGTATAAAA
>LWCA01000904.1:0-15626 GCA_001642005.1 Intoshia linei | reverse complement strand
TTATTAAATATAATTTTTTTAAATTTTAAATTGTCTAGGGTGTTCGGCGAACACAATGCACACTATGACGCTACGCCACTGATATATAGATAATCAGCTAATTTTTGTCATTCTAACGATATACATATTTTTATAATTGAAGATCTAAAACATGTAATATTTTAATTAGTAATTTTACTATTCTATTAAATTTTTACCCACAAAAAAACATAGTGACATGTTTTACATGTCAAATAAAGTTTTTATTACATATTTCAATTAATTAAAGCGATGAGTCAATTTGATAATTGCATTCTCACGAAACATTTAAACAAGATTTAAACCAAGAATTATAATAGATAGACATGATTCGACAGATTACAATAAATTACATGTGAGGAATATATCTAAATATTAATAGGTCTAGTAAATTAATATGTCAAACTGATGCTTTTTGTAATACATTTAATATTTTATATGATGAGCTGGTTTAAAAACAAAATATGAACTAAAAAATTAGTTTTTTCTAAGGACCATTGAAATCGTCGAGATGTATTTTTAAAATTTTATGAAAAAAACGATGCTGTTAATTATATTAATATTATGGGTCTCATGAAAAAATTATTCAATTCATCAACCATAAGTCCGAATTGTTATCTAATTCATCACAAAAATAAATATCTAACCTTAATCCTGAATAAAAAGATGCATTTAATGCACTGGAAAATATTATTTCATTTTTTTTGATAACAAATGATAAGACAATTACATGGATTTAATCGAAGAGTTATTGATAAAATACCAAGAAATGAACTGCCTTTATACCATAAAAATGCATTACCTAGAATATCATTTAGATTACTTTGCGCTAAACTGCGGTATGTGGTAGACGAAAATGGTGAACAATTTCATCAAACTATGATGTTATATGAAAGACGTTTTGGAAGATGTAGATCATTAAATTTATGATTTATGATGATTTATGATTTGTGATTTTGTTTGGTGTTCAATAAAAAATAAATTTTAAATTTATCTAATTATTACTTTTTTTATTAAATATATTTTTACTTGATACATTCTTATATCTTAATTTATGAAATTTATGTCTATCACTTACATTCTTGATATTGAACAAGATTCATCTATGGGTAACCCGAAAAAGTTGATTTTACGTGTAATGTAAGTAGTGTATCTAAAAAATTTTTATTTCATATAGTTTGTCGATGTTGCCTTAAAATTAGAGTTAATTAATTAAAGTAATTAAATAATTAATGACAATTTTTTTATACATATGTAGACGTATATGTCTATCTATCAATTTTACCATATGTAATATACAATATTAATTGTAAATAGATCTCACGGTGGAGTGTACCTCTTTAAAAAAAAACTTTAACCCTTAATTAAATCCAAAGTCGATCTTGAAATTGATACATTTTTTTTAAAAATAGATGTATACTGGTTCACTTACATATAACAAAAGTTTCGGTCAGTTTGCCGAAATTTTGTTGGACAGTGTTATAGAATTTATTTTTTAGGTATAATTAAAAACGTTCGCCATCGGCAGAGATTGTTGTTGAGAGTTGTTGTATGAACTACACAATAGTCATGCTAGTATTTTATAATATTTTCGGTTACTTTTTTCTTATTAAAAGATAGTTTGTGGTTTTTACCATGAATTTTTAAAGGTTGAGATTTACGATAATATTAATTATATTAAAAAGCGTCCCAGAATTTAATTTTTTTTAAATTCTAGAGTTGATTTTATTTTTATTTAATTTACCTTACCTTAATTAATTATAAAAAAGTGTAAATTGGGTTTTTAACTATGAAGAACTCAATTTCTAAAAATGAAATTTACGATAAATCTGTAAAAGTGAGTGGAAATATTTATAATTTTTGTAAAAATGGGGGGAAACGTTGAAAATTTTATTTCAATCTGTGTAAAAGTAATTAATACTGCGTAAAACAAAATAATACTGAGTAAAATTAAATGGAAACCCATTTTTAACATTTTTTAACAGTACAGTAATAATAATAGTAATTTAATAGTAAACAGTAATACAAACCGATCTTACATTTTATATAAGTAACGTATTTTATTGAATTGTAATTACCAATTAAATATTTAGTTAGAAAAACGGGAAAAATTTTAATGCAATGTACTCCAAAGAATTGCGATATTTCAGATATACGAAAGAAAATAGTGAACGAAGTAAATATTGTTAATACACGGTATACTAACCATGTCAAACTCAAATACGTTTTTTCAACATCACTTTTGGAAGCTATTATAATTATAATATGAATTGAGATCATTTTTTAATAAACAATGTGTATTTGAAAGTGACGTCAAACTAGATAATAATCTACATAATTTTTTTTATAAATTTATGGTATTGGGGCTGTCAAAAGATTTTTGCTTCATTTTACGTTATTTTTGAAATAAATAAAAATAATTTCCCGTCAATGTTTTTATTTATATGAAATCTATATTAGTGTTTCACAATAATTTTTAGTTTATATCTTGTTTAAGTAGAATGGTCTATGAAAGTTAGCCCAAAAAAATATTGAAGACCCCTAACAGCATACACTGTATTATGGCATAATCATTAGGCAACAATTAGGCCATAATGTATATATTAACCTGTGGCTAGTGCTTGCAATTTCTCGAGAATTCTCGAGAAAAAAATAACTCATACTGTTAGTAATACAATAAAAATTTTTAATTATGGAAAAGGTAAAATAGTAAAAGTTCCAAAATTGTTAATATTTTTGAAATAATGAAGGATTACAATCTGGTATTAATTGGTTGTTAACTTTAAAATCTTAAATATAACATCCAAAGTAAGAGGTCTTCGACGGGGCGTACCGCCCTGGGCAGATTTCAAAATTTAGGAGGCATTTTGAGATTTTAGGGGCGATAAACATTATAATTTTAAAGTTGTATAATTATAATCTTTTGGTATGTGTATGGGTTGTGGAAACCAATTTTTTCGTTTGAAAAATTCTTTTTAATATACTGTATTCCAGGTGCTCTCAACCTTTTTAACTCAACGCTCTCATTAAACCATAATGCATACATTTCTAAATCAATGATATGATAAGCCCTTATAATAAAATGAACTATAATTTTTATAAAATCAATAATAATGGAAAAAATGTAAATATTTTTATTTAATTCCATGTGATCCTTGGCCTGATGATTGAGTGACAACTTCTTAATTCTTGATTTTATGCTAGTTAATTTGATATCAATATCTCCTTTTTGACATATATTAATTATTTTTATATCTTTACTAAATATTTTGTATACAGAACTGAATTCAGTTTCAACCATATTAGATGTTGGAAAACACGATGATTTCCTCGGCATTTCAGAATAAATCAGTGGATAAAGAAATTTTGAAGACTCACATCCCTATAACGCAAAATACCTAAGGCGCCAATTTTTTTTGTCAAAAATATAAAAAATAACACATTTGATATTTTTAATAATATTGGTTTATATTACGCCCCTAAATTTTGAAAACGCACTTGGAGGCGTTAACGCCCACGTGGAGAACCACTCGAATTTATAATATATGTATATGTATATTATATTACATGATTATTCATTTTTTAAAATACATTTTAGATAGAAAATGTTCATTCAGTTGATTCTTTATATATTTGGACCCTAGATGATGCGTTTACTATTTGTTCAGTGTCAGTGACCATACCGGAACATTCCATGAAAAATGTTAATGATTTGAAAAGTAATATACGTACTACACATAAATATTTATGATTAATATTTACCTCTTACAAATGGAATCGCAACCGTTTATAAAAATGTTAATTATTATTTATAACGTTTTGTATATTTTCATATCATGAGATGATACATTTTATTTATTTATTACTAGGTTGACTGTTATGTACTATGTACAAACAGCACCTAGCTATTCCGAGAGCGGACATTTTTAATTCTACATAAAAAATAAATAATAGTAATAATAATAATAAATAAGAAAATCTAAAATTGAAAAATATTGGCTATAAAATTAAAAGTTGTTTTTGACCTATAGAAAGCGTTATCTTATGAGGTTAAAATTTTTTATATTTACAATAAAAAATATTTTATTGTACATCAACTCGAATAAGCATAAACTATATAAAATTGTATAAGAATAAACTTTTTTTTTAATTCTAGGACCATTAATTATTTCAAATGTTTTGTTTATAAAGTAGTTATCAAATAAAAAAATGAATAAAAAGATCTTTTTTGAACGTGAAGGCATCAATTTGTGAGATTAAAATTTTTTATGTGTGTTAACTGGATATAACAGTATGATATGTAATCTTTTCTTAAATGCTAGGACTATTTTCATTTTTAAAAAAAAGCGTAATTTGTGATTTTGGCCGTGAAGATATAAGTTTTTGAAATTGAAATTTATCATAATGTTTACAATTTTAAAATCTGCATCACATTGTATATTTTATAAACTTCCGGGTTGATTTTATTTTTAAAAATGGGAAAATTGGATTTGTGACAGCAAAGGACTCAATTTCGAAAAATTAAACTTAGATATAAACATCACCCGCGAAAAAGTTATTAGAAATTCGGTTTTTATAAATTTAGGACTGTTAAATTTTTAGATAAACTGTAACACTCGCAAACATTCAACTACAAATAATCAATAATTGTTTAGATGAACAGAATACAATTAAAAGGTTACTGTTATCCAAATTTGACCAAGTTTATGTGGACATAACTGTGTATTGGGAATAAAAATGTACATTAACTGTAAAGAATTTGATGGCTTGATCAAATTTAATAAAAATTTAATAGTGTAAATAAAATTAATTTAGTTAATAATATTATTCAACTCGAATATAGGAAACCGTTTACCATACTTATGCATTATGTTGTAATCATATAAAGTAGATTTATAGTAAAAAGTTTAGTTTTTCTCATATTTTTTTAAATTAAAATTGAGTATATAAAGAGTTATACATTAAATTTCTGACAAAAATACTTTATATAATATATTAATAAATTATATTGTTTTGTTTCATCGTTCACTTTAGTGACCTCTGGAGTAGATTTAATCAGAATAGCTAAAATTTATCGATGTAATTAACATACATTAAATAGTAATTAAATGTAGATATAAATAATTTGAAACCCTACAATAATAACAAGAATTAAAAATTAAATTACAAATATTTATCATAAAAACTTTTAAATACATGTAAATAATAGTCAATGACTATTGACATTGTAATTATTCGAAAACTAAGTTATCTTCAAAATTAAATTTTTATTTGATTAAAAAATGGATTTGAAGGAAAAGGTTTTCATTTCAAAATTTATTAATTTAACTTATTGATTTGATTTAACGTTATAGATAAAAAAGATGGAAAAAGCGTATATTAAAATGACTACACAACCAGTAATCACTAGTGCTGAAATTGGTAAACTTTTTGGAATTTATGCAATTTATTGTAGCAGGAACGTCTCAATTTTTTTATATCAACCTGATAATTCATTTAATCTGATTTTATCATTATTACGACTATTAAACGAAATTTTATAAAACTTTCATATTTCAATTAGGTGATAATTTTCCATGGGCTAATTATGAGTAAACATATTTTTATTCACAAGATTAATATTTTTTTAAGATACGAAAATCTCTCCAAGGCCTCTAAAATTTATTTGAGACTGTAGTCACTAGTGTCTAGATTCTAGAACGACTGAAATAATTAATTATACAATATTTACGATATGAAAGAAGTTTAACAATCAGGAGTCAGGCATTTTTTCTGAAATAAAAGAATTAATTACACTTTAAATTTTTAAAATCACATTATTAAATCCCAATAAATAATATATTACATGAATTGTAGTTATTAGTAGTTAATATATTAATAATGTAGAAGAATTAAATCATGAAATTTTAATTGATTTAACAAGAACTTCGACTGATGTAATTATGCAAAATAAAAGAAAAATGCTAACTACACTGCATTATTCTCCAAAATCCAAAAGTTACAAGATTATTAATACTGTAGAACAAACTAATACGTTTTAATAGTAATATAATAAAATAATATTATTATAGTGTTTGCGACGTTAAAAATCGATTGGGCGGACGAATTAAAATAATAAACCAAAATGAAAGATCATATCTTGAGGTTATTCATAATTTGAATGATTGTTTGACCCTTTTATCATCACCGATCTTACCATTTTATTATTTTTTAGATATGGTCTAAAACAGAAAAGCATACATCTATAGATTTGACTAAATTAAATTTACATGGAAAAGTTTTGGAAAATAATGAAAATTTTAATTCCTTAAAGTGGTCACAAGATTGCAAATATTTTTGCTATTTAGCTGAAAAAGATAAAGCACCTGAAAAACAAAAATATTTTAATGATGAGCAAGATTATAATAAATATGTATTCAAGGAATCATTTGGCGAACAACTTTCAACAATATATGATCCTGTATTAGTATTGATAAACACTGATAATTTAGAAATTAAAATTTTCGATGATTTCACCGAAGAATATTCAATTTTCAGTGCAAATTTTAGCTACTCTGATAACATATTGGTGGTAACGTGTTATTTGACGAAGCCGTATAAATTTGGTCAAAGATTTATAAATAATACAGATACTAAAGTTTTTCTGCTAGATTATGAAAGTAAAAAAGTATCAACAATCCAAAAATATGCAAAATGTTTTTATAACAATGAAACTTTGAAGAATGTAAATGATATTGAAAATTTTGATTTCCCAAAAGTATGTTTCAGGAATTGCATTTTTCTTAAATCAGATTTAAATGAAATGTGTCTTCTTTCAACGAGAACTAATGTTCAAGGAGCTCATTTTCAACATTCTTGGTAGTATTTTTATTTTTTTTATTTCATGAATATTTTAGGATTTATTGTTTGAATTTAACTACAGGACAAGTTACCTGTTCCACTGAATCTTATTGTTTATTTTTATTTAATACTAAACACATTATAAATAACTCAACATTATATTTTACATTTTTGGATAAGGATTGTACAACAAAATTGGCTCAGTTGAGATTAGTAAACAAGTCATTGACTGATAAAGATACTAGAATTCAGTTAATCGTTAAAGAAATATCTTTGGAATCACTCAATGTTACCTGTATTTCAACTGATTCAAAGTACACTCATTTTTACAATGTTAATCAGTTCACTTCGGTCAATTTGCTATTAGTTTCAGAAAATTTTATTTTGGTTACGTTTTCATCCATCTTGATTCCAACTAGTGTGGGAATAATTCACTTGAAAAATGGTAATAAATTATTTATGTGTACAATTCAAATAACCATTTATTAGTGCGTTTTATGATACAAATTTATAGATTGTATCTAAGATTTACATCAGTAATCCAGTTTTAATTTCAAATAATGAAATGTAAATTTTTGAATTTTCTGTAAAATATGTATCCTATACGTTTTTGTAATTATAATTTGTGTTTTTTAAAATTCTAGCAGCGTTAATTTTTTAATTTTTGTTAGAAATTATTAACCTAAGTCTTATATTTCTTTGAATCTAAGAAATGAAATATGAAAAATTTAATTTTTTATTATAGGAGAAATAGAATATACAACATATTTTTATGTTGATAGTCTTGATCAATATACAGATTTGTATGAAAATGGTGAACCCAGTATTGAAATGATTGATAGAAATATATTGTTGAGGACGAATAGAAACTGTAAAAAAATTGTCTATTTAAATGAAACTACAATTCCTTTGATGGTTATAGTACACGGTGGACCTCATTCCTGTTTTAAACATTCATTCAGTGTAAATATATTTTTGTGGTTATTGGCTGGTTGTGATGTTTTATTGACAAATTACGTTGGAAGCATTGGAGGAAAATCATGTGCATCTGTTAATGAATTATTAGGGAATATTGGTACTATTGATGTTAATCAAGTTCAGGTATTATTAAAATATTTTAAATTAATAACTATACATGGCTTTTCCTGTGTATTCATTAATAATTTATTGTACTAATGGGTGATCCAAATAAAATTTAAAATATTTTTGAGTACTTTAAGTGAGTGAGTAGACCTTAAGAGTAAATAATTATGCCTTCGTCACAGCAGCTAGGGTTTCCTTTTAGAGTTTTCGAAATTGTATTATTTTTTAAATAATATATACATTCATATTGTATGTACATTGTACATTTATAAAGTTTGAAAATTTTGTAGTAGAAGTGGTTAAGTGTATTTGAATTTTTAATATTAATGCTTTACTATAAACGATAATCGATAAATGACGTAAAAATAAAAGTACAATTAAATAAATGTTTACTCACGATTTTAAATACAAATTAATATATATGTAATGTAGTGAAATACAATCAAAATTTAAATTTATCTCAGTGCACAACTCTGTAATACATAACATTGCAAAAATTGACATTTTTGTAAAGAATATAAAAATTTTTTGTCGTTTCCACATTATTTCAAATCCTAAAGTAAATATATTGGAATATTACGAAATTATTCATTTAACATATACTGTAATTATGTGTCATTAATGTGCATAATATGCACTGCATATCTATAATTATAATATTTATTTTAATACTTTTCAGTGCACAGTTGAATCAATAATGAATAGAGGAAGAAATGATAAAGTATATGTTAATGGTATTATTAACAAAAATATAAAAAATATTACATATAATTAACCCATATATTAAAAGTATATATTAACGCCTCCTAACTGAATTAATCGCCCACTTTGGGAACCACTGATTTAGAATGTAAGCAATTACTGAATATTAAAATGAAACATTTTAAATGGCGATGATGATGAAGGAGAGCAGCAGGCATGTGCAATCGACCAATCGTAGTGAGTGACACGAGAGATCGAATTAACGCGAACTTGGCGGAAAAAATTAGAAGAGAGGCAAATTTATCCTTATCACAGACTATTACTGTTCTTAAGGTGATGTACGATGAGTTTGGAGATGAAAGAATGAAGCCTACCACTCGTAGCGCTTTAAATAAATCAACCATGCGAAATGCGGTATTATATAATTCTTAAAGTTTTAATATCGACAACAGTTCCATCTTACAATTTGACGGAAAAACATATAATAATCTATATGGGGAAAAATAGCATATATTAGCAATTTGTTTTGGAGGAAAGTTGATTGCTTTTGTTCAAATACAGAATAAAAAATCACTGATCATTACAAATAAGATAATAGCTATTCTGGAAAGAAATTTTTTAATTCCAAAAATAATTATCTCTGATACAGAACCAACAAACACAGGACATAGGAATGGTGTTATTGTTAGGTTACAACGAAAATACCCTGGTTCTATATATTCTCCATGTAGTTTACACATTCTTGATTTGGTTTTAAAATATCAATTCACAAATTTATTTATTAATTATATTAAATCAATACAACTTTGTAAAATTATTGTATGATGATTGGAAACACTTAATTCTAATTACGAAATTATTTAACTAATTCAAAAAATGTTATTATAAGAAATCAATTGTCAGGTTTGGATGTAAACCCGTTAACCAACGAATTGGCGGAGAGGGTGTTTAGAATGGTTAATAAGAAACTAGAGCATTCAAAGTCCTTAAAAAATTTGGAACTTGTTTTGATCAGATATTTCAATGATTCTCAAATGAGATTGAACAAATGAATACTATTTTATAAATTAATATTAATATACATTTCCATATTAATTTATTTAATTTTTTAGTAATTTTATAAATGTTTCATTTTAATATTCAGTTAGAGAGCGTTTTGAAAAATAATGCATTAATGACAAACAAATTTTTTATCTTAAAATATATATTGCATACTATTTTACAAAAAATTTTTGGATTAATTTTTTTTATTACTATTTTTCAGATTTTTATTAAATCCTCAAACCCCCATTCAGTATAGATCAATTTCAAACTTCAGGTTCCTACAAATTTAATGTATCGCGTATAAACTTTAAAATTTAAAAAAAAAATTTTTATTTTTTTATAAAATTGATCAATCTTATTTTCACTGCTAATTAGTTCTATTAACTAAATTCATAAAAGTAGCCAAATAAAATATAATAAAAATTCTTGCGAACAAGATCATGTATTTAAAATGTCATAATTGTTAGAAAAAACACTAAGAAACCCTCTATCCTATAAATTCCGTTTTTTATGGATTTTTGGGTAAAATAGGGTTTTATTGAGAAGGATTTCTGATAAACTGTGATAACCATGGTATTATATATACTCACAAATGTTACATATACTATTTAAACGCATGAATTCACATCGTTACCACACCAATATGTTTTTATAAAGTTCATGTTTATTTTTGAAAAATTGTATTAAAAATTAGTTTAAAATGCAAAAAGTCAATAATTTTTTTGAGAGTTAGACAATTTCAAGCACATCATTTTGTTCGCAATAAAACGTTTCATCTTTCCCCGTGAATTAATTTTGCATTGTTTAAAAAAAGTGTTATAGGACACACCTTAATGTACAGTCCCGATATAAGTCTTAGGCACCCAAATTGTAATTATTAATAGGTCTATAAATTTAACAAAGTAACGATTAAATACAGGTTCGTGCCGTTCATCAATGAATTATATACAATTACAACGGTTTTATTAATAAGTTAACATAATAATTTATAAAAATACCCATGAAATATATAATTTAACATAATATTGTTCAATATCTAAAACGTAACTATCACAGTCTTAGAAATACACATATTCTAACTTAATCACGAGTACATTAAATAATAATGTCAAAAATAAACACATTTTTAAAAAATTATCACATTGACATGATGAAAAAAGGTAAAAAGTAATATAATTTTTAAGGAAATATAAAGTCAAGATTTGACATTCATAACCTAAGAAAAAAATTCAAAGTGTGGTTAAGTATATGTAACCTATAAAAATCTGAAATAAATAATATTATATCACCTAGAGCAGATGTTTAAATCATTCATTTATTTATTATTTAAAAATCTTTATGTTAAAACCCATTTATGACGACAATAAACGTCTACTTTTTTTATAGGTGGAAGTCATGGAGGGTTTATTTTATTACATTTGCTTGGAAAATGGCCGGTACCTATATTTATATAATAGTTTATCATCTATTAGGAATTTTACAATGCAGCTACCTCTCGAAATCCGGTTTTTGATATATCATGTAAGTGAAAAAGTATAAAAAAATATTAATGCAATGTTTAGCCATGATATCAATCACAGATATACAAACATGGTAAATGATTTATAGATTATTATACTTTATATAAGTTAAAAAGCATGGCACAACATAATAATATATATTTGTATCAAATTGAGTATACTCTGTATATTGATGGTATATTTAAGCAAAGGTGGAAAATTTTATGAAAACTGGCGGCCAAATTTATATGTTAATTATTTATATATTATGATACGACGATGCAGACATTAAAATATATTAAATTTCAATGCAAACCCGACAGAGCAGAAATTAAATAATTTACTATTTTGTGTATTAAATGCAAAATGTCAAGTCAATAGCCTTGAATAGGTGGCTGGGGGCTATATAAAACTACGCATAGCTTGCACAAAAAATGAGTCTAATTTTTATTTTCGGGTTGGCCTCGAGCTTGGTATATTCTGTTTTGAATTCAATAAACACAAGTTTTTATGGATCTGAAGTTCAGATTCTGAACCACATTGCAATATCAATATGAATAAACCAGGTTTCAATAACTTTTGTCAAATTTTTTCACATTATTAATAAATTTAAAATATTGTCATAGGATACATTAATAATTTAATAAAAGGATCAATTGAATTTTTTTCACTTTTTGACTTGGCCCGCCATACCCCCAACCGTCAATATTTTCGAAATCATCCAAGCTGTGTTATATCACAATACGATAAATTGGATCAATGAAAATTTTATTTTAAATATCATCCAGGATAATTTACCCGATTTCCTTTAATTTTTTATTGAATACTGGAAATGATACTGTTAACAAATATACAATGAATCGTATCAACTTTAAATAATTAATTCCAAAATATGATGTACGTTGTATGTTAAAATTTCATAACTTGCAATTTTTTGATATCACACTTTTCAGGTTCCAATTCATATCCAATTAGATTAAAAAAACTAATAAAATTATGATCTGATACTCATTTGATTGTTCTATATTTGAAATTATTTAATTTTTAGGGCCACCAATGAAGCTTTAAATGAAGAATTCAATTTTTATTTGAATAAAAAGCTTTTGGCTGAATTGTATGATAAATCTCCTATTGTGAATGTTCAGAAAGTAATATACATAATATACATATATATTACATCACATACATATTATAATCTGTAAATAGCAATTATAAAATTATCTTTGAATTTTGATTGAAAAGCGAAAATCAGTCTGATATGAAACTTATAAAAGTACATATCTATTTTTTAGATAAAAACACCGTTATTATTAATGATTGGTGCAAAAGATTTACGCGTACCGCCAAGTCAAAGTTATTTACTTAGAAAGCAGTTACTTGCAAACAGTTGTGAAATTAGGTATTTAATAAATCACTACATACAAAATTAACATATTACATATTAACGGAAACATTAATTATTTTCCACTTTTCTCAAAGTGTAAATTATTGATTTTATTTAATTTTTTTCAAATATAACGTTGATTTTCAGGACACTATTATATCCAGAGGACAATCATAGCCTTTCATCAATACCCACAGAACACGACACTTTTATGAATATTTATTCATGGTATTTAAAGCATTAATTAAAATTGATTTGATTGAAGAAATTATTAAATTGTATTTTATAAATAAACTACATGTGTACTAAACATAATATACTTTGACAAATAATAAATCAATTATGCCAATTGATCATACTGATTTTTGAGATATTCTGTAAGTTGGGAATAAGCAATATTTACATCATCATTAACAATTATTTTGTTGTAAACTGATGAATTTTGAGCAAAATTAATTTCCTTTTCAGCAATTTTAAGTCTCATTTCAATGGAATTTTTTGTCTCTGTACCTCTTTTTTCTAGTCGTGTTTTTAATTGATCCAAACTTTTTGGTTTGATAAATATATATATAACATTAATTTTGCTTTTTATTATATTTTTGACACCTATTTAAAATTTTTAATTAATTTTGTCAAATACGTTTAAAACCTTGAGTATCTATATCCAATATACAAATTTTTTTTAATTTGATTAAATTTTCTACAGCTTCATAACTTAAAAATGTATATAATATGTGTCACATTATAGTTAATATTTACCTAGTTCCATAAAAATTATTTGCATATTTTGCATATTCAATGAAACATTTTTCTTTGACTTTTTCAAGAAATTGTTGAGTATCAATAAAATAGTAGTCTAAAATGCATATATAAAAATAATATAAATGAAAGAAATACAACTCAATCTTTTTTAAGTTGCGGAACAAGATTATGGGTTATTTGTATGAAAATAGGTTAAAAATAAAGTTCAATATATAAATATAAAATAAATAAAATTTTCCAATGGAATATGATGGAATAGAGCAGTGGTTCTTAACAGGGTGCATAATCAATTTTTTTTAATTACATTAATAAAATAATTAATTGATTTTTTTCTAAATGAGTGAAATGACATAATTGATATTTTTATTATCAACAAAAAGATTAGATATAAGACATAATTTCATTTTGTTAATACTTATTAACAAGTAAGTAAATTAATAATTAACGCTCTTTGAATTTATTCACAATCATTTAATAATCAAATTAATTTTGTATTTTCAACTTTTTTAAGGTATACAAGGTATGATTTTAATATATAAATTATCATAGAGTTTTTAACCTTTTCTAAGGATGTCTAAAAGAAAATGAAATAAAAATTACGTAGAATTTGGTTTTACCTGTCGTAATGATGCAGATGAAACCAAAAAACCTCAGTGCATTTAATTCTCGGCGTTTTATGAAATAATAGCATAAAGCCAAACCTCCTACGTAATCATGAGAATATAAAACACTCAAACGTCATTGACAGTGTTGAAGTTATCGTTTGAAAAAGAAGACGTTTCGATATAGGTGGAACAGTTGACAATTTATCATTTATTATTATTGTTATTTTTAATTTTTAGATAATGAACGTTCGATTAATTAATTTATAGAGGTCCATTTTTAAAAAAATTTTTTAAGGGGCCTATATTTTCCATCAAACCCGGGCCTACTGCTGGCTCTTCAGAACCATTATTATGACCAAATCAGCTTTAATTTTTAGATTGTATCCGTTTAATTTAAGTAAACTAGTTAACACTTTATTTATAATTAATATTGTATTAATTGATTTTTAATCAGGGGTGCAGTCATTAAGATCAATATTTGGGGGTGCATAAGTCAAAAAAGAATAAATTAAATTAAAAGAACCACTGGAATAGAGGGTGTAAAAATGTCAATTAATTTTTAATTTAAAAAAAATGTTATTATTTGAAAAAAAATTACTTTTTTCATCAACTTCACCTTTTCGAATGTTTCTGGTTGTATCTAAAAAATTTATCAAACAAAATAAAAAATATATACGTGAAACGCTGAATCCAAACTCATTTGGGTAATTTTGTATCAATTTTTTAATCAATGTAGATTTTCCGACACCTGAAGGCCTAAAAATAATAAAATATCTCATTTTTGTACCCAGCAATAACAACAGGTCGTAGTTTATTTGGAATATTTAGTTTAGGGTTATAATTCATCTTTCTACAGCTATTCTTTTTTGTAAGCATTTCTAAAAATAAAATTTGAATAATATTTAATAAATTAAAGTTTTAATGTTAACCTAATTATAATCTGGCCAATTATAGTTAATTGAACTAAAATCCATTAAATTAATGTGAAAAATTTCAAGAAAGAATAAGAAATGTCAATATATTGATAATTATATTGTATAATAATAATCAACTAGAGTGATCCAATTTTTCAATATAATATACTTTTGATATAACTCACTTGTGATGTCTAACTGGCAGAGTGGTTATAGTCATATAATTGTATTCTGCGTAGCTAGCTTCGAATCGAGATTTGGACATCTTTTTATTTAAGATGAACTTATCAAAGTTTTTATCTGCCAATCGTTACACATACTTTTATCAATATTTTCTTTCACATTACAATTATTATTTATTTCACAAAAAAAGTCAAAAACAATTTCACAAGGTTGCATAAAATTACTGGGAAGGCCCTATTTGATCACCATTAAGATTTGATATTTATTTTATATACACGTAATAAATACTTAACGATGAAAGATTTAGAAAAAGATATTTGAAGGTCATAAAGTTTGGAGTTATTAATTTTTACGGAGTATTGTTAGTAAAATTTATAAAATCACCTTGAAAATGGGTCTTTAAATAATAGTACATATGTATTGAATATGCAGTTAAATTTACACTGAACGTTACTTTATTTTTAATTTAAGAATAAAAATTTGAATCTAATATATATACAGTAGTTTCTCGTTTATAAATACAACAAAATCTCGAATACAAGTTTATTCTACTAGCTATTTGAAAACTTTATATTAAATATTTATACTGAAT
>LWCA01000998.1:0-13738 GCA_001642005.1 Intoshia linei | reverse complement strand
ATTTATACTATCTAAATACAAATTGTAGTAGCATATTTTACATTTAAATACATACATTTATTCTTTTTATCTTAAAATATTTACTATTTTTTTCACATTAACAATGATACCATTTCATGTCAAAATACGTATTTAATAGTCATTTTACCGTATTTAAATATCATTTAAGTGTATATAGGTATAAAAACATGAACAATAATAAAGTTCTTCTGTTATGTTTTTAAAAATTAAAAGGTTTAAAAAAAAATAGGCGAAGGAAATTACAAAACTAGATAAAATTTAATCGGTAATTGTGTTCTAAATTACATTTCGAATGCTCAGTAAAATATACTTTTGTTAATTCAACAGAAAGTTTAAAAAGTGGACACCCTAATAATACACTAAATAAATAATAGTTGTCAAAATGTAACTAAATGGCGGTATTTTAAAGTAAAGAAAAATTGATTGTTATAGATTTTTTTACCATTAATAACTATTACCTATGTTAACCGATAGTCAAACGCTAATTTGTCGGTTTATGTAATTATGTATACGAAAATTACGTTATCTACAATTAAGAAATCTAAAAGATGTCAATTTTCCCTAAACGTTTTTCAAGGTTCTAAGTGGGTGTTTTTCTCATTTTTTCAAATAGACTATATTAGTCACTTTACTCAGAGGTCGAACCAAATAGATTGTCAAAACGTTGGTTACCGACTCTGTAATTTATGACAGATTTGTAAGCATAATAAAACCTTTATATTTGAAATCACAGATAATCTTTAAAATTTCAAAATTTGAGATAAAGTTGTTTAAACAAATGAAAGATTTAGAAATGAAGAAGAAAAGTATATTTGTCTAAAGTTAACATTTATTTTAGATTTAGAGTGATGAGGTCAGATATGCTTCACTTTTAAGTTATTTTATTCGAATTCCTAATAAAACTTAGACTATAATTAGTTACAAATTCGGTTATGAGTAACCCTTGTCAAAGTATATTTCAATTTAAAACAGGGTTCTGTAGGGTGGCTAAACCCTTTTCGCTTGAGGGCTCAGTTTACAAATCCCATCACCGAAAAAAGATAAGTTAAAAACATTACTTTCCAAATAATATATTCGGTAAATCGGTAAATATTCAATTTAAAATATATTCTACAATGTTGATCATATAATATTGACGTAAAAACTGTTTCAAATGATAATATTAAAAATTAAAACCTTTCTATTATGTGAATATTCAAAAAAAAAGTAGGAAATCTTTGATTTTCTCTTATTAATTTTCAAAAAAGGGGCCCTAAAATTTTTTTATCGCTTCGCTCAAAACTTTAACGGGTATCCGGTCCTTTGCTTAGCTAGGGCCACGAAGTGGCTTAAGACGGCTATGTGTACCACCTGTAAATTTTTTTAAATTCTAGGGCTGTTTTCATTAAAAAAAGAAGGGTAATTTGGGATTTTGACTTTGAAAATATAATTTTTTTAAATTTAAATTTATGATAATGTTTATGATTTTAAAATCCGCATCAGTGTATTTTTTTAAATTTAAATTTATGATAATGTTTATGATTTTAAAATCCGCATCAGCAATTTAAATTTATGATAATGTTTATGATTTTAAAATCCGTATCCGCGTATATATATTTTTAAATTCTCTAACTCGTTTGATTTTCAAAAAGAAGGACAATTTGGTTTTTAACCCGTAAGATGTGAGTTTGGGAGTTTGAAATTTATTTTATTATATGCCCCAGAAAAAATTGTAATTGAAATGTGGACTTTATAAAGTTCTAAGACTGGTAGTTATTTCAATATAGTGGAACATACACACAAACAAAAACGCGTAGCATATTATATAAGTAAGGATTATTGGTTTTTATGTTAAAAATTTTAAATTCCTATTAATCGGATAATCGTTGTTCAAATAACCGAAATTATTCGATAACCGGTTTTTACAAGTTTCGAATAATCAGGACTCCATAATACATAACACAATATATATTATCTTTAAAAATACCTTTCCAATATTTCCGGGTCCATAAATCAGTAAAATGAGGATTAAAGTATAAAAATGGTAAATTACGTAAAACAAATTTAAAAATATTGCCTGAGACAATAAATGCAAATTAAAAAATATAAAAGAAATATTTATTCAATTTTGTAACCATATAAAATAACTTTTGGGTGCATTTATGATAAATCCATATTTAAAATTGAACACTAAAACTTTAGACTCAAGTTTAGAAAATCAAAAATAAGCAGGTGTCACAAAGAATGGCAACGGGTGAATGAACTAAAAGTTCAAAATATTGGAAAATACACATTTGCTATAAAAAAACTGACCTGTAGGTTTTAATTCTGATTTTGAAATTTTAACACGCTAATGAGTGAAATGTAATGTTTTTATAAATAAACAAAATTTAGCAACAAGTAATTTAAATAGCAGAAATATACCATAAATTACAAAGTCAGGGCTAATTACATGTAAATGATCTTGACAGAAAATATTAAACATGTTTATCTATAATCAATATAATTATTCATGTAGTGCTATCTTCAATTGAATAAATGAAAAAATTTTAATTATAAATTTCTAAGCGTATCAGTAATACAAACATAATTAACCTCCGTTATATTTAAATTAATTTCATCCATAGTTAATATTGAAATAACAATACCTATTTATCATGTAGATTAATGGTTAAATTCATTTCAACTAAACGGAAATACATTTTATATGTTTTAAATCACAATATATTGATTTTAACCTTGAAAAATAATTCAAAGACTGCAAATGTATAAAACTATATTTTTAATTCCACAATGTCTGGAATCAAATAATATTCTTATTGATTTAACCATCTAATACAATTTTTATAACAAGACGTTTCTTTAATGTGTTAATAAATGGGCTATTAGGATGTAATAGCCATAGCGCGATTTAAAAAATAAAAAGTATACCATCAATTAAGACAAAAAATGCATTATTAGAATTAAAAATATTTTATATGGATAAAATAAAATTTCACTTGCATTAACTAATTAACTACAAAAATTAAAAACAAATTTATATAAATGTAACATTGAACTACATCATCTGTAGAGTTAATTATTTATTCTAATGGATCGCTCATTGGCCACGCGATTACGTTTATTTGTTCGGTTTGGATGATCAATTCCAATCCAAATAGAATCTTCAATAGCTACAATTTCAAATTATAACCTACATTTGATTTAATTACTTTTATTGATAGATTCTTTCGGGTTGATGAGTTCGAAAATCAAAGAGACTGTAGGATTTTTTTCGTCTATATATTTACATTTTGATCCATTTACTAAAACGATACGGAACTAAATTAAATAATTAGTTAAAATATGGTAGAAAACAATCAATTTAAAACTACATTTCCTATTTTCAAAAACCAGGTCCACAAGAATAAGGTCAAAAAGTTGTAAAACTGACTTATCAGTGTCTGTTCAAAGGTTTTAAAATTTTAATTTTTTCCTGAAACTTATTTACGGTGTTACGTGGATGACGGGTCACCAGGACCGTGGATAGGACCATATGACAATAATAATTTTTATATTTGCAGGTGTAACATACTAATCTTATTTTTGTCATATATACTTTATATCAAGGGTCGGTATTCTTTTGTATCTCGTGGCCTTTTATATCAACAAATTCCACGGGCCCCGTGTTTGAAAATTCACTGTCGCTACACATGGTACACAATGTACACTTGATACATTTCGATTTTAATTAAAAACAAACGATTCTAGTATATTGAAAAAAATAAAATTCAAGGCGATTTGAAAATTATGTATTAAAATGATTATAATGAGCCAAATAATAAATTAATAATTATAATAGAAAATTTTTAAAACAGTGTTTAAAAGTGGAAAAATAAATAATTTACATATTTACTCAAAAAGTCACCAAAATTATTCTGTTGGCACTTTTGGCCATCGGGTCACTGGTTTCTGATCCTGCTTTATATGGTACACGTTATAATCAAGTATCTTAGAATTTAAAATATAAATTAATAATGAAGACTCAATTTTCGTCACCCCTGGTTTAGGACGTTGCGAAATTTAATTAGTGGATCGAGAAACTTGGATTTTTTCAGACAGAAATACTGTAGTAGTCAGAATCTTACTAGTAAAAAAAAAATTTAACAAGGTAATTGCAGGGTTTGTTGTTGGTTTGCTAAAAAAACGTTTTACAATCACTGCATTATGGCATGATACCGCATCAAATTACATATGCAGGTAGTTCCACGATAAATTTCGATCAAGTGTTCGTCAAAATAAATTACATAAATGTTTGATATTTTTCTATTGTTGGTATGGGCCGATTTTTGATCATTAAAATCAATGATTTCAGTTACTTTTAAGAAAATTTACTCATCTTCAAGGGTGGTCGATTTTAATATTAATAAATAATAAATTTAATCGAAAACTATTTTAAAATAATTATTAACAGTTTAAAATTTTATCTAGATGAGTTTTGGCAATTTTATTAATTTCAGGTCGAATATGACAAAGATATTCTATTCAAATAAATAGATTTTTAAAGATGTCTAAGACTTAAACATTGACATAGTATTAAAATAATATATACTTATACTTTTATAATCTAATATATTGTTTATAATTAACAATATAAATAATGTTATTTTAAATTATTCGTAAATATCGATTAATTAATAAATTAACTAATCAGAAAATTGTATTACAATGGTAATATATGGTACAATGGTTAAGATTTTGACAAATGTATAATTTATTAACTCTTTTTAGAGATTATTTGTTATTTATAAAAAATAAAAACCTTATCATAAGAAGGGAGCGAGGTCATTTCACGAATTCGGCTTGTTAATTTTTCAAAAGATTCAGATTTGACAATTTTGAGAATAAACGGGTTACCAAAAGCATAATTAGGTTCACCGACAAAATGGGTACATGTAATCAAACGTTCATGTTCATGTTGATTTTCAACACTACTATTGTTTTTATTGATAGTGTCAATGTTGAGCATATGTTTCAAGGGATGAATAAGTTTATCGAACGGCAAAACATTAATTATTGCATGATCTTTGATAGCCATGCATCTAAATTCTGTAACTGGTTTTTCAATGCCCAAAGTTTCCAAAACATAAGCAATTAAATGTCCAATATTATCTTTCTGTGTAGTGTTTACAATGACATCACGGTGAAGTTTGTCTTCTGAGAAAATGACTCCAATCTTGATAGATTTTTCGGTATTATGGCGAACCTTGTTTAGTATTTTGTACATAATCATTCTGACTGGTCGTTCGGAGATACACTGTCGTTCATTAATCATTAAAATATCCGAAATTTCATCAGAATTGTGTTCAATAATATTTGAAACCCTCAATTTGTTGTCGTAAATAATACAACGATACAATATAATACAATCTGGAGTTATGTTTAATTTGGTGGCAACTTCTTGGATAAGATTTTCATAATTATCCCTCATGT
This sequence comes from Intoshia linei, assembly GCA_001642005.1. Taxonomy (NCBI): domain Eukaryota; kingdom Metazoa; phylum Orthonectida; family Rhopaluridae; genus Intoshia; species Intoshia linei. Next base: position 8,266 of record LWCA01000998.1, on the reverse strand, counting down.
TCAACTCTAGAACAAAACGTTTCTGTTCCAGGTCATTATCGTTATAAACAAGAATATCGACAGAGTACCATTTATACGCGATAAACTGTTCGATTGTGGTTACTGGTTCGTTTTCAACATTACGTTCAAAGATTAAAATATCACCATCATGATGTTTTAGGTCTGATTTTGAATGAAACGAAATTTCAAACAAAGAATCGTCAATTTTGGTAAAATTATCTCTATGAATATAATACATGTTGAGATCCAATTCTTCCATATTACTTTCAGTGACATTGTTTAGTATTTCGGTGTTGATCAAATTTGAAAATTTTTGAGTAGCTCGAGTAATGATGGATAAAAGAGTGTCTGAACAAGATATAATCAACGTGCCGAGATGATAGACTTTGTCGTTTAGAGGTTCGAAAAATTTAACAAACATTATATAGTCTGTTGTGGGATTGAAACATTGTTCAATATAATCAAATTTTGAGTCTTCGAGAATTTCGATGTAAAATTTGATGGTAGAACAGACAAGCGATTCCAAGGTTCCATGCGGTAGATCTTCATCACCAATGTAAATCATTTTCCAAGTTCTTCCATTTTGCTGGCAAAGGTAGAGTCTGAATTCCCTTTCCTCCAAAGAAGCTACTGCATTCTTGACAGTCTGAAAGGTACTATATTTGGGAAGTACATAACATTTTTTTTCACATTCAAGATCAGTAAAATCTATACCAGTACAATTCTTCATATCATTGCTGTGATATAATTCAATATTTACAGAAGAACTACAACGGTTTTTAACATTCTCGCATTCAATTTCGTCTTTCAATCTGGCAACAACATTTCCAGGAATGTCGGTTAAAAGTATGTCTAGCAGTAATTGTTCAATTTCACTTTCATTAATATAAACCAACATGTAAGCAGAAGTTGCATTTTTAAAATAATGGTCGCCGTCATGATAATCACCTCCAAAATTATTTTCAATTGCTTGTTCTTTTGAGCACTGGCATACAATTTCATCGTCAAATTTGAACCATTTCCCGTTACACATGGGGTCAATATAAGCGACATAATGACCTCCTGAATTGTCACCTGCGTGAACTAAAACAGCTTGTAATCTATAAATTGCCAAGTCGTCATTTTTTCGAGGTTCACGTAGAAATCTAGTCAAATCCAAACGCTCAGGAAATTCAAATCTATCATAAATTTTTTCATTTGAATCGCTATACATGTCATATTGAAATCTTTTCAACAATAAATGCAATACTGGTGGAAACTTTGTAAAAATTACACCCTTCTCAGCTTTTTGTAATCCGTGATCGCCAGCTTTATATTTATTATCTCCGTCTAAAATCTCGCATTTAACATAGTCTTCAAACGACTCTTCAACGCCCTTAATATTCTTTATATTCAACTGAATATCATAGAATGATTCATGAACTTCACTCGAGTAGTCAACATCTATGCAAGAAATGTATGAAGTGTAGTCACCTTTGAACAATTCTGGAACCACGTTTTCCACAACTGTTCCTTTCATTTTAGTTTCTAGATTATCCAACAACACTCTTAAAAATTCTTGAACGTCTTGCTGCATTAAGGAATCCACAGATTCCCAACCAAAAGATTTTGTCAATTGTTTAGTCAAAATTTCTTTTTTACTAGTTTGCAATTCATAAAACAGTCGTTGCATACTGAATGCCACATTATTGCTACTTTTTGAATCGTCTGTCGGTATTTCATATATAGACTTACGTAATTTGTTGGTAAAAAAAAAGGTTTGTAATACTGAATTCATATAACACGTTGCACCTTGATTTCGAATTCCTACATATCCTGTTTGCACCTTTGAATCCCAACTAGAAAATAAAAGTAATAATCAGTTGTCAATAAACTAACCTCAAACCATGAGGAGCGTCAGCTTGAATATGAGCTTCAACGGTAAAAGACCCATCTGGAGTAACATACACTCCTTTATCATTTGTCAAAATTTCCCAAGCAACAAATGATTTATAACCCCAATCGTTTTCTCTGTGATTAAACACGTGTCGAATACCTATTTAAATTTTTTCAATAAAACAAAAAATCATACTTTTTTCAATATCATCTTGACCATTCAATGAGCAAAGCTTCAACTTTGCTGAAGCGTTGACATTCCAGGAACTATTAAAAAGTATATTTAAATTAAAAAAATCGTACACATTATCATCAGGGCTATCCACCTTTAAAAAAAACGACAGTCGATTTTCATTGGCATAAGAAGGCCTCATCAATAAAATTCTCCAATTCATGTTTCTAACTCTAATTGAATCGCTATGAAGCCGGGTTTGTACATTATTGTCGGTTTTATTAATAAAATTATTTACAACAAATCTTAGACGCCCTTCTGAATCCATAGCATGATCCACTAAATTGAAAATTAAAACACATTTAAGCAAAATTACAATCAAGCGATTCAGATAAATTGATGGTTTCAGTTATAAAATCAGTTTTACTATCTTCATCAGATCTAATCAACGTTACAATATTTATTCTATATTTAATCAATTAATTAAATTTACTCTATATTATCGTGTGGTTCGAATTTAACAACAAATTTTAGTAAATCTTCAGAAATATATTTTTGTAATTCGTTTTCCTACAAAGTAAAAATAATAAAATAAAAATAATACACGTTCATACATGTAAGTAAAATGTTATAGGTTTTAATACATCTTTGGGTGTAACGCTTTTATAATCACATTCTAAATAAGTTACTTATATATTTACAAATAGAATAATTTTACCTTTGACAATTGGCAAATCGTAATCGATTACTGGAGACATTTTTATAGTTATTTTAATGTTTTTATATTCCAAACTAGGAAATAATAAATACAAAATGATAATTAAATATTACTTAATTTTTTTAAAAATGAAAAAAAACAAAAGCTCGTCGTCCGATTCCTTCTTTTGTTCAAATTTAACAATAGCATACCTAAATAAAGATACATCGTAATAAATAAAAAAATACCATTCCCCAAGATAGCACTTGAAAATTGAAGATTCCAGTGGAGCTTCCAAAAGTCTGCCGGCATTAAGAGATATTGAAAAATTGGATACTTTATCTACAATTACATTGTTATTAAAAAGTAATTTTTTTAAATAATTTAGCGCCATTCAATAAATAACATTTAATGATAAAAGTAGTTTATTAATTTGCTGCGCAATTAAATAAATACGCGATTTTTTATGTTTTATTTTTCGATAAAATTTTTCAAAATTTTGAAGGGTTTCAATAAACACGAAAATTTCATAAGACCAGTATATAATTGAACAGTTTAATGTCACAACAATACGATTATAAATTAAATTTGATAGGTCCGATGGTTTCAAATCTGCAACAGGGTGGGAGGTTTAAAAGTCGTAAAATATAAAAATAGAATATTGTTTCAATTCAATCTAGCTTAGGCATTTCAAATGAAGGTACATTAATATATTTGAATTACTAAAAATACTATGTAAACAAAAATTTCATCATCAATACATCTGCAGTAGTTTAAGAAAGGTAACATTTACCGAACCATCTATATTCTACAAGTCAAATTAATAGATTTAAGTAATTTTTACATTTTAAATTGTTTCTTACTTTTCTCCGTTCGTCCGAAACGTCGCATTTTAGTAATTATTTTAAACATTTTCATTGTTCAATTATAATTAGTAAATTTCATATAAGTAAAAATGAAATTATCTAGCCAAGTTTATTATAATTTAAAAGTAAATATGTACCATTAGGAATTATGTGTATATTTTAATATAATTTCCAAGTCGAACCCAATAATTAAGATACTGTAATCGTAAAATAACTACTTTTAAAAATTATAATGCGTATCAACATTATTAAACTTTTAAAAAAAGAACTACAATATGCGACATTTAATAAATTAAAAAAGTGTATGAACAATCAAATAAAGTAATTATGAAAATGTTTACTGAAAAGTGACATAACGGAAGCTACAAAGTAGCATATATTCTTGGTAAAAAAATATACCATCGTATAGTTACCACAATGATGTAGAAGGAGTTCATTTGCAATAAACAAATACAATTTTTAATTTACAAATGTAACTTATTAATTTTTTTAATAAGTTATATTAATAACAACAAATATATAAATATTTTCAATAGATGAAATAAAACATAATTAAATCATATCGATATGATCTTGCTGTATTGAATTGAATAATTTTATTCATGGTATATATTGCGAATTGAATTAACTTATGAACATATCGATGACAGCCAAAAAACTTGTTGAATTTAATTTAAATATCGTTCAAGTGAAAATTAATGGATAATAATTTATTAACAGAAAGAACAAATAACAATTATTGATAATAAAAATACTGAAATACAATATGACGATACCATACATACCATGGCTGAAGAGGTTCCGACAAAGAAAGTTACGGTTTCGTTGGAAAACATTAATAGTATGACACTATCAACATTTGCTAATTGGAACACGAAGTTGCTGTTAAAAAAAACTTAAGATTTCAGATAACTTTCTTCAACTTTCTGATTAGTTTTTTAATATTTTTATTTATATGTTAAATGTATTACATTATACATTTTACAAATTTTGTAGTCATATTAGCCTAGTGTGACCATATGGTCACATCTCCTTCAACTTTTTCGTCTGGTTTCCGATTTACATAAAAATCAAAATATGAGGGTTTGAGACAATATTTATTGACCAAAAAAAAGTTCGTTATGATTCATCGAAAAAAATGGGTTAATTTCAATTAATAAAAGTAGACAGATTAATATAAAACAATTCAATGATGAGTGAACAAGATGATGCGATTGAACTTCCCTTATTCATGTATTGATCATGATAGGAACCCTCCATCTCTAAATTTCTTAATTATGTAAACTTTTTTCAATAATTATGTTCTAAATAATATTTGGGACACTCAATAAAATATACTTTTTTAAATTAAACAAAAAGTGTCAAAAGTGCACACCCTAGTGATGAGTCATTATTGAGATCACTGATGGCACAATAAACGATTATAAATATGTTTATGAAAATCACAACACTTTTAATAGTGATAAAAATGGACATATAAATGTTCTCCTAAAAGAACATTATGCTTTAATTTGGAAAAAAGCATAAGTGGAAAATTAAAAAAAAAAAATAAGCTTGTTTTGTGTCTCATTGGCGGGCGAAAAATGCGACATTATTCTAATTGGAAAAACAAAAAAATTTTAATCGCTTGACAAACTTTTTAACTTTAATATAAAAATGGTCAACTATTGTAGAAATCTTGAAATTTCTCAATCCACCACTATTTTAAAAGTTGATAAATTGAAATGTTATAGAAAAATTATCTTCGATTATAATCGAAATGATACATGTAGTTTTATCAAACGGTAACTTGGAAAAATTGAAACAAATAATGGATGCAATAAACAGTCAAGGATATTGTTAATAACCCCTGCCTTAACATTTTTCATACAATACAATTAACATTGGTCCGGTTGTCTATTCAAGTCCATACATTAATATTTCAATATTATTAGGAAATGTTTTGAAAATAAAATTTAGATATATACTCTCCCAGCAATTTTGCAATTAATATAAGCCTGTCTAAATCAACATTTAAATTTCTGAATTTTTTATATAAGATACATATTCGTAAGACCCGTCATTGGAAAAAAATTTAGAAAAATAAATCGAATATATTCGTAGATAGTACATTTTTTCAATTTTGAGAAAATATGAAAGTCTCAACAATTTTGCAAAACAGAATATATAATTATTTATTGATATACCATATATTAAACATCAATCAAATTGCCATTACTCACTAAGACTTTGCATAGTTTTGAATTAAAAGATTGATGGAGTTTTCGGGTCTTCTTTTTTTCATTCAGAATTTATTTTCTGGACAATATGAGATATCTTTTTCCACAAGACTTTTTTCGAATAAGATTGTATACCATCATAGAGTTGATTATTAATTATAGACCACAAATTCTCGATATGAGATAAATCTGGGGAATAAGGGGGCCAATTGAACAACTGTATTGATCCAGATGTAAACCTCGAAAGAGTTTTCTCTCTTACATGTGGTCAAGCATTGTCCTGTTGGAAAATTAATTCTGCCCGATGATTCTCAAATCAACAAATGCATCAACGAATAATATTCCAATATATTAATCACTATTTACCGTATAGTCTACCTTTCTAATAATAATAGTCCCACAGTATATCAAGCATCCAAATCATGATGGAATCACCGGAAATGGACTTTTTCTGATTTTTATTGGATTCCACGACATAAGATTATCACGTTCATCAAAAAAAATCTGCATTCATCGGAAAAAACCATTTTTGATGTATCGATCCTGTCAGAAAAAAGGTTCCAGGCAAAATTTACGCGTCCATTCTTATGTGTTTCGTTTAAAATGAGTTTTTGACGTAAATGTTTAAAGCTTAGACCGCTATCCTTGAGGGCTCGACAAATTGTATATTTTGATGGGGTATTTCGCATACGGTGAGCCATTGATAATGACGTCACTATTTTCCAGAATTTTGAACTCTACAACTTGCATTTTTAACGTTTTTTAGAATTCTTTCTTTCTGGACGGTTAACCGTTGTACTTAGTTTCGATCGACCTATTCAAATTTGAAATATTATATACAGTTCTAAGAGAAACGTTGTGGTTTTTTGCAATTTTAAACTTTTCAATACACTTCTGTAAATCTTCTTCAATTTATTACCACTTTCATAGTTTCTCAAAATTGAAAAAATTAAATATTTACGAATATACTCGATTTTTTTCCAATGACGGATCTTGGGAATCTGCATCATATAATAAAAATTCCGAAACTTATATGTTCATCTAGACAGGTTTATATCAATTGCAAAATTTCTGGTCGGGGTATATTTTGCAGTCGATAGACAAAAAGTCGTGACGTGACGCGCGACTCATACTGTAAATTATCATTATTAGCTTGAATTATAAATTAAAAGTATACATTGTAAATTACTGGTATCTTGCAAATATTTAACTATAAAATCTGGATTCTGTATAATTTCAATAAGGGGCCTACAAATAAATATAGAAAATAAAAAATATATAAACGTATCCCGTTCAATCGAAATTTCCATTTGAAGAGTATTATTCATAGCATAATTTTTAGTGAGCAGTGACTATTTAAAAATGATTAAAAATGTTCAAATAATTGTATTAAAAAATTACCGTTAATTTATATTTAATGGGAGGAAACAATGGATCACAAGGTGAAAGTATCGTATATTGAACAAACTCAGTTTTTGGTTGATAAAGAGGATTATAAGGAAGAATAGAAACTTTGACATTAATGTTAAATGTATCTTCGTCACTCGATTCACAAATAAGATGAATTTTAAATGTATCAAAATTTATACTACCAATACTCTTGTCTAGTTGAATAAGAATATACCATCTTTTATTAATGAGAACGAAATTTTTAGATTCAATATTTTCATATCTTAGTCTGTCTATTTTTTCAATTACTAAATGATGTGTAGTTTCTAAATTTTATAAATTATACTTGCCAATGATTATGATTGTACACTATTAAACTTTTATTTTAAATTTCAAAAATTACCCATAATTCGGTTTGTTTTCAATTAATTTGTAAAATAAATATATTAGTTATCAAAATGAAGTTTTGAAAAATAAATAAACTTTGTATAAATTTAATATACACTTCAATATTGCTCAGTGAATGTTTGACATTATATAAAAAATTGTTTCTATCCATGTAATATGTATCAATTAGGTTACTCTGGCAAGAGTTGTAGACACGTGATTATTGCTATATCAATTAAATTGCTAGGACTCCCGGACCGATTAATTGTCATTTAGTCTCTACGAAATTTTAGTTTGAAGTATATTTGCAATTATTTAAGTTAAATTTTAACTCTAGTTTTATCGGCAAATTAATTTGTCATTTTTAATTCGCTTATGGATTCAATTTTCTGTTTTAACGATGAAACTGTAGACAAGGTATTTCATTTATCATTTTTATGATTAAAAAAGTACTTTTACCGACCCTGGAAACTTACATACAAATTTTAATAAGTAATCTTTCAGATACACTGTTATATATGTATTGTAGGGTTTTTCAATCGTCCAGGATGGTCCAAGGTGTGGCCACGGGCCGCAATTGGCCGCATGGCCTGTTAATAAATTTATTATAATTAGAGTCGACAAATGCAATTTTTTATGGCACTAAAAAATTTCTAGCACT